>CAJNIZ010031458.1:7891-64764 GCA_905231905.1 Symbiodinium pilosum | reverse complement strand
CCCTCCCTCCCTCCCCCTCCCTTCCCTCCCTTCCCTCCCTCCCCGTCCCCGCCCTCCCCCGCCCCCCTCCCCCCCTGAAAGGGCTGAATTTGTTCAGCAGAAGTAATTGTATGATGGTAGTCTTAATGCCTGATGAGAGTCCCTTACTCATCCTTTGATGCAAGGTTGGATGCAAATCATGGCTTTACAAGCCTTTTTTGCAATGTCTCTCACTCAAAGCCTCCGGACCCTAAGCAGCAAACTATAAACCCAAGCCCAGGAGCAAAATGTCATTTGTTGCAGGCGTCGCAGCTAGCTGGTTCAGTCGTATGATGTCGTATGGCAGTCTTACAACTGCACCCTTGACACCTAAAATGATGATTATTCTTACTGCCATTAGTACTACTATCACTGTTATCCAGACCCCCTAAAATGATGATCCTAAAATGATGATTATTCCTTCTGCCATTAGTACTGCTATCATTGTTATCCAGACCCCCAATCTATAAAATCGGAAGCACAGAATTTGCAGCATACCAAATGCCAACACTTTAGAGCCCTGCAAGGCCACATGAGCTACCGTCTAAACTCCTTAAAGGGGGTTACATAGGGGATTATATAGGGGGGATTCTAGGGGTTATTAAGGGGGATACTAGGAGCTTGGACGGTGGCTCACATCACTGCTCAGGTGGAGTGCTGCTCAGGATTGGAGATGTGCCTTGGCCAGTACGACGGCTCGTCATCTTGGAGCTATAAATGCTTCGACCATTGCGGCTTGGCTCTAAACCCCGGGGGTTCCTCCCTCGTTAAGTAGGGTTATTTTGAGGATGGGGCAGGGAGGACGGGTGTAGGGGAGAGTGTTCGGGGAACCCATGAAAAGAAGCTTTTGTTGGTCTGTTAGGTGTGGAGTATACCCCACGTCATCTTACACCTGCACCAGTATTATCTGAGCAAGACAATCCTTTAAGGTGCACAGGTTGCAGAGAGTTATGGGTGCATTGCAGCGGTGTTGTAGAGGTTGCTAGCTGAAGCATATCCTTGACCCATTATGCTGGTGCCTCGCTGGGATTCCGCCAGTACGGCCTCAGAGGTACTGTTTAGTTTCCCTAAATTGAGGGCCTTGTGCGGGTTGGGTCGGGGAATCTGGTAGTTTTCAAAGAACAAGGCTCCTAGTGGTACATTTTGTGCGAAGATCCTTTACCAAAGCTGACAATGGAACTCTGGTAGGCCCTAGTTTAGGCAGGGTGCAACATGCCATGTGTAGCTGCAAGGCCCTGGCAGTGGCTTGAGGTCTTTGTATAACGGTACAAGGACACAATACCGGCATTATAGGGTATCTATCTGGGTCATATTGGGATAATGGACAAAAAAAGGGAAACTACTATAGTATATTGGGGTTAGATCGGGTACCAGGACACAATACCGCTATGCAGTTTTCAATCAAAAGGTATTGTCCTGACATAATGGTTTCCTTTCATTGTATAGTATATCCTTTGCACACATGGCGCGACCCGAAGAATCTTCCTTGAAGATCTCGCGTTCTTGACCTCCACAGAGCCTGGGACCTTCCACTGCGTGTTTCCTGTAAAGCTCACATCATGAACAGCACGTAAGTCGTTATCCTGACAGCCCACACGTTCCTGGTTTCAAGGTCCGACAATGTGCACTGCCAAAGGGGACAACGTCTACCAAAGTGGCCAGGCGGCAAGCCAGAGGCATGTTGGGGCTTTGCTGGGCGCGCGGACGGCTTAGAGTAGCTTTGGCCTGCAGAGTTTTCAGATCGAGTTTTGGCTTCACGGTCTTAGCCAAGCTTCTTGGTTGGCGTGCAGTGTCCGAGTACCCATTGGCAGTTGGCCCGTTTTCGTGATTTTCGTTTTGACCTTCAAAACAATCTGCTGTACAGAAGCAAGATTGGTTCGAGAATCCTCGAACCCCAATTCCCAACCATCAACCTCAAATCCCACGCCCGAAATCTAGACTTGACTTACAACGCATAGTTGGGTTGGGGGGTTGGATCTTCGCAGCATGCTGTAGAAGTCCCTGCGCCATCGCAAGAATCCCAAAAGCCCATTCCCAAGACAAGCATGAGTCCTTAAACCCAAAGTCCCAAACTGTACGTACCCCGAACCTGAGCACTGAGCCCGAAGCCCCAAGCCCGAATGTCTAGAGTTTTCCCAAACCTTAAATCCTAAACCCTAAGCCAAGAGCCCTGCTTGCCCAGCTGGAAAACACGTGCCGTGCTGCGAGGGCCTACAGGAGTGCTCCGGTGATGCTTGGCCAGAAGTGGTAGTTTCCACAAATAGGGTTTCTAGGCTAGTGGAAAATAAATTGGAAACTACTATTTAGAATTTAGGGATATAGACCGTAATGTACCAAAATGCTTGTTTTATACGGACCCCCAAGATGGCACCCCTTGCTTCAGGAAAGATTCAGTGATCGGACTTAGAGAAATGGAGAAGGCATCTACATGAGCTCTAGTCTAATCATTTTAAAGGGGGTTATATGTGTGATTATATGGTGGACTACTATAGGAATTTGAGTTCGAAGGTTTAGGCTTCACTTGCCGCAGGAGCACAGTCCAATTTCAATGGAGGTCGCATGGTGAAGCCCAAGCCTTCGAAACAAGAAACGAGTCCACAAGACCAGTCAGCATATGAGGAGTTGGTGTCCGCAGCTGCAGGCTGCAGCATTTGTTGGAGGAGTAGTTGATAGTAATAATAGCAATAGTGATAGTAGTACGGATAGAAAGAGTAATGGTCATAGTAATATCAGTAGTAATAGTAATAGTGCGAATGGCACGCGCGTTTGTCTGTAATATGCTTGTAGCTCAATCGTCAACATTTTCGATCTCTGTTGATTCGTCTTAGTAGATATCAGACTAGTCTTTCCAAGTCACAAAGGTGGTGTGGGCTTGCGCATTTGCAGATACATGTTGCGCCATTTCGTTTCAGATTTTGGCTTGCGGTTCGGTCATGTTGGCTCTGTTGGGTGTCTGTATCTACCGCATCTCTTTGTGAAATGCACTTTGCCAAGGATTGGAATATGTGGCTTGGCTGGCACAGGGAAGTGTCCCAAAGTCTTAAAAGTCTGAACATACAGCATTCAGCCCCCTGGGGACGCTTGTCAAAGTTAGGAAAACTAGGATAGTGTTGTTTGATTCAGGGTATTGGAAGAGCTTGTGATATATGAGTTTGTCATCACGCCTTGGGGCATACGTGTTTTCGCTTTTGCCAGTCGCTCTGCTTGAGCATGTCGCTGCATGATGTCCTTCCCAGCTGCCAGCCTGTGCAAAGCAACGCACAAACCTTTTGCAGTTATACGGGCCTGCATGTCAGACTCTTCAGCAGTAGTGTCATATAGCGTGAGGAACCCATCGCAAGCAAGAACAATCGAACATCTTGCATCTTCTTCAGATCTGGGGCTTGCAAGTGCTTCTCCAGGCCTCACGTCCCAACTGCAACCTCGCAATGTGGCAATACCCATGACCCGCCAAAGCGTTGAAAGGAGTGTATGACGTATGAGTTCCGGGTTCGAGAGCCCTGAAGGTCACTCCTTCGAAGCAGACCTATATGTTTTGGGGTATTTGAGCCCTTGAACACAAACCTTGGTCAAAGCCATCTTGAACGCCTCGTCTGTGCACACCAGGGATGGTCAGTGGTCGCACAGGCCTGGTGGGGTCAGGGTTGAGGGGTACCTAAGGGTTCTGGGATTTAGGGCTTGCGGATTGTTACTCTTGTTGTCTGTCTCGCCGTGAGGTGCTGGTCGGGAGTCTTTGTCGATTCCGTTTTCCAGAAACATCGTGCTTTTGCAAGGATTCCCTGCTTCAGTACATGTTTTTGGGATGTTTGTTCTCGATGGGCCGGGGTTTTCATGTGTGGTCTTGAAGATCTTCCGGTTGCTGGAGGCGCGAAGCAAGACTCTACCAGTACCCTCAATTGGGGATATATGAATCCTACTACTGGGTACTTAGACCTTACTAGAGGGTAGGTGGAGTGTCTAGGCAAGGATTGGGTCCCGACGGCTGCGCGTGATTTGTAGCCGCTGCAGCGTGGTTTGCTTGTTGTGTGTGTCTTGAGGCATTTTTGGTTATGCATGCACAGAAGGTGGGCTGTGATTGGCTGTAACAAGACTCATGCCGGGCCAAAAGGCCAAGTGGAACATCATGCAGTTGTACTGAGAATGCGCCTTCACTTGCCGCAGTATGAGACGGGAAAGTAACGTCTGAAGACTACGACTCTTGGGTGTTTTTGCCAATGCGCCGTCAGGTGTTTTATGAAGTGCAACATGGGTGAGTATCACCCGCATTTCGACACAACGCCTGACTTCCTCAACATCGCAGCTACTGCTCGGGGCGTGCGGGGTACCACGGCAACCGCGTTCAGCAAACTGCACGGAAGTGTTTATCAGACAGGGTTCTTCATGCCTGAAAGCTAGGGAACTCGCAATGACCTCATGCTCTTCCAGTATCTCTCCCGGGATAGCTTATTGGAGTAGTATTCGATTCTCACTTGGAGGTCCCGCACAGGGACCTCGTTCCTTATGTTTCAGGGCGGCAGAAGTACCAGGAAATGTGCAATTCCAGGCCCATGAGAACCCGTGGGTACATCAATATTTCAGAGCGGCAATTCAATGTTGGTGTCCTTTATCGTGACAGGCCCCAGAGCAGGCAGTCCCCCATTGTCCAGTAAATGGAATGACACGCCAGTCACTCTACTGACCGTTTAGGGGTTCTTTGCATGAGGACTGGGGTCTAGTTTCTTACAAGAATGTGCTGATGTTTCTTGCATTTTCTTATATTTCTTTCATATAGGAGGATGGGTCCCATCATCTTGTCAGCACAAGCCGCAATCTCGACCAAGTTCTCGTACAATTGAAGTAAGGCTTCACACCACAGCTGGGGTCCAAGAGAATGGTATAGCACGCTTGATTTTGACTTGCCCCGCCATCACGCAGACTCAGGGAACTTAATTTGGTGCTGGTTTTAGGGGATCGTAAGGGCTGCCGTCGGGGTTATAAGAAATGCTACATGCACCAAGTGCGCTGTGCAGTGGAGGACGGTGCGAGAGTTGAGCACTGAGGCGGCCCGTTGCCCATAATCCCTGACGCATAAACACCGCTGGTGGCCCAGAGTTCCTCAGCCACTGAGGGTCCAGCTGGCTCGAGTGTGGGCATTGGACACGTCCGCGAGGTGCACTCTCGCGGCCGTCCCTGCGCGGCCACACTAGGAGTTGGCTGAGGGACCTCACGGAAGAAGGGGTGGAGCCCCACCCTGGTCCTCCAATGCCTCACGCACAAAATGGAAAAAATGGGCGTCACCCAACCCCCAGTCGGGAACTCCGCGTCGGGCCCAGATGAGGGGGACAATAGGTCTGACCAGTTTAGTAGGGCACACGTTCCACACATGCTTTGGTCGATTAATGTGCAGGGCACCGCCAACCTCTTCAGAGCCTTCGCGTTGGTGGAAGAGGAACGTCCCACGGTGGTGGTGTTTCAAAAGCCTGATTTCTGTCCTAGGCAGCAAGGCCAGGTGAGGGCTCGCTTGAACAGTACGGGCTATGCATCATGGACGGCGGAGGCTTGCAATGCTGGCGCTGTTTCAGGCGCTGAAGGGCCTGGTTGCAACTAAGCCGGCCAACTTGCTGCAGGAGCTCAAGTCCCTCGTGTCCAAGTTCGGCCGAAAGAGTGTGGGGGCGGCTCACTTGGCTCCTCAAAGCGGGAAGGGACAGGGACCGGCTCAGACTAGCACTGCTGTTGGAAAAGGCAAAGGGGCTGGCAAGGCCCCAGGCAAAGCTGCCGGCGAGTCGGCCACTGTTGCTCGGCCAACCCAGGACAAGCCGGCGGAGCAAACCTGGAGCCAGGTTGTCCGGAACAAGGGCAGCAAGGGGGGCGATAAGCCCTCCGGATCCTCAGACAGCTGGCGCTTGCGGAAAGCCACAACTGCAGGGAGCTGGAAGGGCGTTGTAGCTTTGGCGGCCTCATCTGAGCAGGCCAAGCAGATGTGGGAGCTTCTAGCAGGTGTTGAGGACTTGGATGCCACCTTCATCTTTAATTACTCGACTCCGAAGGGTTGGGTTGAGGTAGTTGAATTTTGCGTCCCACTCTCGAAGTCTATGATTGACAACTACTCAAGCCTTTGTTACGGCGTCGCGCCCTTCCCCCGTCTTGGACACTGACTGTTTATCGCTCCATCGTTCAGCCTATCCTTCTTTATGCTATGGAAGGCGTAGAGCTTTCCCCCTCTCACCTTACCAAACTCAATCATGTACATTTCAAATCCTTACGCCACATTTTGATATCAATCCTGCTTTTGCTATAGAGTGCACAATCCCTCCGCTGAGGTTTGCTCGATTCTCAGCGTGTTGTCTACCCTTCCCAGAATTATTTCCAAAATAGGCTTACTCTTCTTGGACACATTTTTAGGTACCTGCAATCACTTGAGTATCACTCCGCCTTTATGCCTTTTGGTCGGTACAGCTACACTCGCGGTCCAAATCGAGTTGGACGTCCCAGCTTGCATGGGGCAGAGTCAACTATGGCTGAAGCTTTACAGCGAATCCCCCGCATTGACTTTGACTCCCCACCTAGCCACTACTGTATGATATCACTCGCTCCTTTTTCTCCTTCCCCAATTCCACCTGAGTAAGGCTGAAGCTTTCTCACGTCTCCAACTCTCTTATGTGGATGGACAATACCTCCTTATGTAGAAGAAGTCAGCCCAAAACCCAGGATAGAGGGGAATGGATAAGAATTGTTCACAAACCCCCAGAGAGGACAGCAAGTTGATAGCTTCCGGGTCTGACGGCTTTTCGACCGAAGCGTGTGCAAGCCAAAAAACTATAGGGCGTATTGCGCGGGATACTAGGTGTTCAGACTATCGCTCATATGCCTTAGGCAACAATGGCGAGCTGTCAGACAATTTTTACTTGGTCATCGGCGACAACGGGGGCTGCGATGGCGGTTGCGGTGGCTGCTGCGGGTGGCAGCTTCCCGCCTCCTTTTGGAGTAGTGTGGGGGAATGGAAAGAAAATGGAAACGATCATATTACAATAGGTTTATAGATATATATGTTTATACATCGGGTCATACAGGGTGTATATAGGGGAATGGAAGAACATGGAGAACTACGGTGTTTTTGGGCTTTATACATGCGTAGTACCCCAATAATGTAGAATCGAGTGGCAAATAGCATGGAAAATGAAATGGTCGTTGAGAATATGGGAGCTTCTGAAGTAGGTGTGCGTGGGTTTTCAAAAAGTGGGTTCCGCTTTCTGAGAGGTCACATTAGACGGTTTCGGTATTTGGCAGTCTGTAAGGAGGACCCCTATTCTCGGCATGAGCAGTTTTTTTATGAACAAACGTAAACTAATCATTCCACTTGGCTGGGTTCTCTGCCTTGCCGTGATCTTCGTTCCTCTGGGCAGTACTAGTTTAGGTCATTCCGTTTGTTTTTGAGTAGCTAACCGCCGCTTAGCTTTTTCAGTTTAGCGTTGCAAGCTCGTGGGTTGTTCTATGAATTAGGATCTGCAAGATTTGTCGGGGTGTCCGAATTGAATTGCGGTGAAAGCCGAGAGCTCAAAAGTCAGATTTCTTGCACAAGTTTTGAAAGAGCTGCTCATATGACGTGTTATATGGTCTCATGCCCATGTTGTGATCATAGAGTTGGCTTTTTGAATTTTCGATGATGAAGATGCCAACAAACGTCATCTTTCCTCGTGCGTCCCCGTGTGATGTCTCAAGCCTAATTGCCACCCCCGACCTTCAGCCTCCATCCCGGGTCTTCAATGTCTTGAGGTGGCAAGTGGCAAACAAGATGAAGGACTACGTGAGGAAGAGGAAGGAAGCCAACCCCAGGCCCAACCCTTCAAGATGTTTGGAAGTGCTATGCTGCGGAGTGGGGCCACCATGTTTTCATGTTTCCGGATAGAGTTTTCTACCACCGAGCAACATCAACAGAAACACAGAGAGCACAACAACACCAAACGCTTTTCCCAGTCGCTGCTATTGTTGCGGCAGCTGCTGTGAAGTTTTTTTTCTCATTCCCCAGAAAGCAGCGTTGCCAGTACATTGCCAACAAGCTTATGATGGCCCTGTTTTCTAGGGGTATGAGATGTAAAAGCTTTGATTGCAATCATGCACCAACTGCGCTTTTGAATGCTCCGGCACCAATGTTGGCAAAACTTCCTGACGAGTGCACAGGTCGACGCTTCTCTTCATCCTGCTGGTCGGGGACAACTTTTACTGGTTTCTGGGCTGTGGTTTTGGTCAAAATTTGGGCTACCAAGCCAGACTGTGCGGCCGAAAGTGTTTTTGGGGAATCGGCTAATTTTGCGTCTGCCCCCTAAGCCCGGACCCATCAACCCCGTCCCGGTGTTGGCATGGTTTTGCAGGGTGCAGGATTTTGCCGAAGCTTTTCTAGTTCTGATATACTCCAGAAAGCATGAACCAGAATTGCTTCCTTTGATCCTTCAGAAAGCATTCGATATCTTTCACTAATCTTTCTTCGAGAATTTCCGGCAATGGTCGTATAAGTAAATGGTGTGCACAAAACTTAGGTTGGGGATATCTCCATGCAACGCGCGCATCCCCATGATGATTTTGTTGTCCGTACAACATAAGTTCCGGATACATGATGAGGGCCTTTTCAAAACCCAGCTGTATGCAGTAGTTTCACGCAAGCCTGGTACGCTCTGTAAAAAATCCGTGTGCATCTGCACGATCCTTCAGAATTGCGCTCCTGAAGCACCCTTGCTTTCAGAAGCCTCTACATGTTTGCAACTTAGGACGGGTGCGAGCCCCGGGAGATTTGATTCAACGCAGCATGGCCGCAAGGAGGGGCGCATGCTCTCTGGTGATGTTCGTGGTTGCGGGGATGGTAGTAGCAGGCTTTTTGGAGGGAATTCAGTCAAGATTGCCGGTCTTGGCGAGACAGAGTGTTTTCCAGGAGAGGAGTTACATGCAATTGTTGCCCCTAGGGCCTCCCACCCCTCCCCCGCCCCCTTCTTGGGGATAATAGACGTGCAAGTATTAAGGGATTCCAGGGCATCCAGAGCCTTTTATAAAGATATTTTTCAACCTTTTCCCCCTCGCCGCCCCGATCCAGCCCCCTCCCCCCTGCCCTACCCACGGGCTAGGCCTCCTTGTCGCGCAGCATTGCGATGTTGCTAGTGGACGCCTGCAACTTTTTGTTTGCAGAGCTGCACCATTTCCCAAACCATGAGCATGAGTGATTCCGGCCAACTTGTCCGTTTTATCTTTCTGGTTCGCTGCGGTTCTCGGTTGTTCTGCGCATGTATGTTAGTTTGGGATGCATGTCTCAACCTTGATCCCCGAACGAGCGCCAAGGTGGAAGACGGTGCCTGGAGCTGCAGTCAAGAACAGAAGTCACCATTATTGTAATTATTATTACTACTATTTTTTCTTTGCTTACTACTATTACTAGTACAAATTGACAACAACAAGAACAGCAACAACAACTACTACTATTACTACTACTACTTCTGCTACTACTACTACTACTACTACTACTACTAATGTGTCCATTATTGATAGTATTATCACAAGGAGCTTTTATTACTGTTATTACGGTTGTTATTAACATTTCTGGTATTTCTATTTTTTTGCTATTCCCCGTATTATCATTATTATTTCTCGCTACTTCCGGCTTGGATTCCTTGAGTTACCCAGTGTAAAGGCCAGAGTCGGCTAAGGGTTCAGGGTTAAGGGTTTTCAGAGTTTTGAGGGTTTAGGGTTTATGGGTTTTGGGTTTATGGGTCTAGGGTTTAGGGAAAGTATAGGAAGGTGGGGCTTGGCGTGTGTAACGTTAGGACAAGCACGCTCGTGAGCATCTCGTTTTCGACGTAACTTGAGACGCTACAGAATCGTAGGTTAATTGAGGCAGATACACAAACACCATCTGGGTGGTTGTCAAAATTATGGTCCCTTTTTGGGTACCCTAAATTTTGGCTGCCGTATTATAATAGGGATCCGAAAAGGGACCATAATTTTGAGAGCCACCCATTTCCTTTTCATGAGACGTGGAGGACCGAGTCTGGCACAGATTCCTCAGGTTTATCAAGAGCTTGCGGACTACCCCTGGTTCGTCTGCCTTGGCAACCACGACTTCGGAAACGATGACCCAGACTGCCTCTGCCCTTTCTTCCATGAGAGGCGTGCAAGCAGCCAGTTGTTGGGTGTCATGGGTTGAGAATCAAGGGACCTGTGTGCTACGAAGTCAAGGGTTGCCAGTCTGCCTCAGGTTCCATGAGAACCCCTTTACCCATGCGGAGGCTTCATGTTGGTTATTGCATGTCATTGTTACTTTTCGGGGTGTCCTGCCCTCATGTTGACAGAAGCCGTATCGCAATGACATCCAGGGAGGGACCTTAAATCTTGCCAAACAAACCAAGAAGTTTCAAAAAGAAATCCCTGCGCTGGGAGATACCGACTTGATTTGTGGATTTCCCGATGTGACTGGAATAATTTTGCAGGATTATGAGTTTTTGTTCATTGGTTTCATAGACTCGTGCCTGAACTTCAAAGGTTCACATCGAATGAGTAAGATGTTTTGCTAGTTGTATTTTTTGTTGTGCCGTTGTTAACTTTGATTATGATCTTCATGATTCTTACAATCGCTGTTGTTGTTATTCTGATTTCATTACTAGTATTACGAGTACTACACGTATCACCCTCTACATCCCTCTACCTCATTACTGCACCCGCCATCAGGGTCCGCTGCACGAACGCTGACAGCACGGCTGCTGGTTGCGGCGGTGCCCGGCCATACTCCACGGCTAACCAGTCGTGGCTTGGTCTGAGCTTACAATCGGAGTGAGTTCAAACAACTACGTCCATAGTAGATGCCGTTTTAGAGTTTAGGCCTTGAAAAGGGCCAATAATGTTGAGGCTGGCCTATCTTAACATCTCAGCCGCATACAAGATTCCTTGGGTGTCTGAAGGAGGAAACATTTGCTCCCAAGCAAAAGAGCATTTAGGGAGGCAGTACAGCGCCGCTAAATATTCTATGAGTGGCACTTCAGGCACAACATTTGCCAGATTCTTTGACCTAGTTATAGCAGAGCGACTTCCCCGGTTTGGCTCGTTTGTGGAAGGGTTTACCACTTGTGCATCTTAGGGAGGAATTTTTAATTGTTTTCTTGATTTTGGGGTTCTGTCTGCCTCACGTTGGGGTCCCTAATAAGGATTCGAGTATCCCGGCCGGATATTTTTGGGAATGTTACTTCGAGGAATTGCAGCTGCTTTGCCCCGAGAGGTTGTGGCCCAAGAGCTGTCCACAAACCAACGTCATGTCAAACCTAAAGTGGAGTGCTTTCTTGGCGGGAATAAATGAGGAACCTATCATCTGTGATTCACTCCCTTGTTCTCACAGGTATTCCTGCAACCAGCTCAATGTCGACAAGGGCGGCATTGACGGGGACCTGCGCAGGACACAGGGTTTCTTGCCAATGGTCTTTGTGGTGTGGTTTGTAACTGCTGGAGGTATATAGGAGTCAGTAAGAGATATCAGTGTTCAAGCCTTGCCTGAACGTATTGTAAGGAGATGAAGATGACTTACACCGGCGTTGCTAGGACAAGTCGTTCCTGTATACCTATGGCAAGCAGCCATTGTGGTCACCTCCACCAGAGGAACATTTCCACAGTTCCTTTCTTACATTTCTAGTCGTGTATCTAGATTATCATGGATTCTTCCCGCAAGTGTCATCAGTTTCTCCTTTGGTCTTATCATCCTCATCCAGAAGCAAACTCACAGGGAATCCCAAAAGGAGCGCTTCAGAAATTACTCTTCATTTAACCCGGGCCATATGGGTTTCCATGAGAGTTTGGGGGAGTGTAGAGGAATTTCCACTTGCCGGACTTCACGTACTACTACACGATCCCGGAGCTGGACTTTGAGTTGATCAGCCGATGGCCTGCAAGTGAGTAGTATTTATTAGGGTGTAGGCTCTAGGGTTTAGGGGTTTAGGGTTTCTTATTTGGGGATACTATGGTACCCATTATAGAGTAAGATTGTATCCTCCTTTTGGGGTATAGTATTTTATATAAGGAAAATAATCTTACTAGGTTCAACCACCACAAAAAACATTACGCAAGTGAGGGAAGTAACAGCGAAGGTTTAGTCCCTCAGAGGTTCAGTGTAGCATCACCCATGATAACCCGTATTATATTCCCCTACATATAAAATCCCCCATACGCCTCCTTTGAGGTATTGAGAGTAGTAGGCCCTAAACCCTAAACCTTAAAACCAGAAGCTAAGTAGTGAGCTCAGGCCCCCCACCTTACAGGTTGCGGGTTTAGGCTCTGACAGGTTGAGGGTTTTTTGGGGGTTTAAGGTTTAGGGTTCAGGGTTTCGGGTTCAGGGTTAAAGGTTTAGGGATTAGTAAGGGGCTTTATCGCGAACAGCGCAATGCTTGTGGTACTAGCTGCCCATGGCACTATGAAGTGTAAGGATAGAAGCAGTAGAAGCACCTTGGGAATGTTTCAAACTGAAAGAGCTGACACCTTTCATGACAAGGATCTTGTCACTTTGGTCGTTTAAGGACCACGCTTGCGAACTGAAGTAGCCCAAACTGAACCTCTTGAGATGTAGAATAAACAGGATGGTGGCCTCTGCAAGAAGGATTTCCTGTAATTGTGCGTGGATCCGTGGGACTGACAGCGTGTCCAGAGACTATGTATAGCAGGATGTAGCAGGTCGAAGAGGCCATCCGCGAATGCCCAATCAGCTTGGCTCCAAACTCCTGCCAACCTTCAAACCCCAAAGCTTTAGAAACTCTACATTATTCCAAGCACCAAAACCTTAGAAGCCCTGAATATGAAGCGCCTAAATCTGTAGAAGCCCGACAGACTTGAACCCCAAATGGCACGCTTAGCATTCCTAGGTATGGACTACAACTGGTACGACCGCCACGGGATCGGAGGAAACGGCTACGGCCCTTGCCCCAGGAGGATTTCTGGGAGAACTTTGCAGGTACTTGAACTCCAGGACATGTCTGTATGAAGTAATAGTAACAGTAATACTAGTAGTAATAGTAATGGTAATGGTAATGGTAATAGTAATAGTAATAGTAATAGTAATAGTAATAGTAATAGTACTAATAGTAATATTAATAGTAATAGCAATCGTAATCTGGAGTTTGAGGTGTAGGGTTGGTGATCCAGTTTGGGGTTCGGGGTCCTGGTTGCTTGTTAACGCTTTTTGGAGCAAGGCTCTTGAACTTCAAAATGAGGGTCTCTTATGAGGTCTTGAATTTGGTAAGGCCCTTGCTAAAAAGGTCGTGATGCGGGGATCTAATTAACATGTGAAATAAAGGGATGTTCTCAAAGTCGCGGTCTCCAGTGAACTTGTAGGAAATCCTCATTGCCAGATCCAGTTACAGGTGAAGGGTACATGCGGTTCCGCATGTCGTTGAAATCGCCCAGAAGTCAACGCTTGACTAGGAGGACGGCTTCCCTTATTCAAGATTCTGTTAGTTCTTCATGGGGGCCCCTTTGTTTGAGAAAGCGTTGGTTACTGGGCACTCTGACGATAAGGCTAGCTGGGGTGATTGTTTTGCGTTGAAGATTAGCATTCTGCGGAGTATATGTTTTTAAATATTATCTGCTGAGCAAAGATGGGCAACACCGCCGCCGCCGCCGCTGTCGCCCCGCCACCATCACCACCACCGCTGCCGCCACCACCACTGCTACGACTACCATTGCTAAACTTGCAACTCTACTACTATTATGTCTAGTGTTGCTGCGTTCATCAGCCACATTATTGATACTCATGCCGTAGGTAGTGTTGTTCTTCTTGTTCCGATTGCTCTCGATGCAGTTATTGCTGGTGCTGTTGTCGCTGCTAGTGATATCGCTACAGTCACTCGTATTGTTTGTGTTCCGTATGCGGCTCATCATTAGTTTTGCCATTGTTGTCATACATCTTATTCCAACTGCTGTAAAAGGAGTAGTTGAGGCTTCCAGGACCAAGGAAGTTGGGTTTGCCAAGCAGAAACGCCAAAGCGCAGCAAAACAAATCCACCAAACACAATTCTAGCTCCTTATCATTTTCTCTCTGTTATCATCCCAATGAATCCCAGGTCCCACAGGTGGCGGTCGTGGCGTCGCCAAATCTTGTGGTGGGGTGGAGCGTGTGGAGGCGCTGTGGTTAGGCTGACCAGGGCCTTGTTGTCCGCAATTTTATTGGGGTCCTGTTAGGCTCACTTCTTGCTTTTACGGGATCATGCTGGGGCCCTCGGAGGGTGATATTGGGAGTATCAGGCGCCACACGTCCCTCGTCACAGACCCATTGTTGTCCGCATGCTCAGCAGTATGAAGGGACCGGCCGAGTCTCACGATGGTTTTGCGAAGAACTGCAGAGGATGAGGCTTGTCACGGCTGTTGCTGGGCTTGGCTGGGCCTCTTGCCTCGTTGCAAGTGCCAACATCATGATTGTTTCATTGTTTGCTGGGCTTGATGTAACCAGGCTCTAGGTTCCGTGACTTGGCAGTTTGTCGCGTGAATTTGTTTTTGTTGGACATATTCATTTTGGAGGGCACGACAGACAGGCGCCTTCATGGACTTTTGTGGTATGTAGCAGAAAGCATCAAGAGCTGGTGAAAACAGCTTTCGGTGTCTGCATGCTGGGAAGACTGGTCCCTTGACCTTAACTCAACGCTTCATGCTCCAATTTCAAGCCGAAGCGTCCGGGTTGCTAGCGGTTGAGGATGTTGTGAAAGGGCTCCTGGTCTCATAAGTCTCCATTTCTCTTCTGGTTGCGCAGCACTGTTGGAAGGATAGCTTGGCACGAATCCGCGATGCGTCGAACAAGGCCGGGTCGGCACTTGTACCTTGTGGTGCATCGGGGCTTAGGGATAAGTACACGGGTCAGGATTGGCTTTGAGTTGGGACACATAGGCTTTTTTTTCCGGAGATCAATTTGCAAGTCTTTTTCTCTTCCCTTTGGTATCTGTTGCATGCGGTCAAACATCTAGCTGTTGTATTTCTGCTAGAAGCACTGTGGCTGATCTTTCTCGAGACTTCCCGGGAGAGCGTCCATGAAGTGGTGCTGCTTGGGACGCACTCTTGCAATCCTGAGGTACTTCCGATGTGATTCTTGTATAATCCAGGTATCTGCAAGCTATTTAAGAAGTTCTTGCAAAGGCAGCCTTAAATAGAAGAGCCTGAGCCAGGGTTCATCATGCAGCAGCACAGATTGCCGGCCTTTACGCTGGACTTGCATGCTTAAAGCCCCAGCTTATGCACATTTGCCCCAAGACCTTCACCTGGAAACACCCTGCTCAGCTTGAAACTTGCCCTAAGGCCCCTGAGGCTGAATACGTGAAATCACGTGAAATGCTCTTTCCTTGTCAGCTTTTTGCGGTGCATTCAGCATCCCAGCCCTTCAGAACCCACGTCCCTTGGGGTGCGAAAAATTTCAAGCCTCAGCGCATTGCATTACTGCTTTGCTCAGATTCTCAACGAGCGGGCACAGGCTCGACGTTTGCGCAGTTTTAGCGGGCTGAAGTTCAGGATGTCGTGTTTAGGGCAAACTCGAATCTGGAATTTGGCATCAATCAAGGACTGCCGCTGCGATGATTACAGCCGTATATAGCCGTATCTACTGCTATGGACTGCTGTGACTACTTCTTACCAAATTTTGCTCCTGCATGCCGTTGTTTTTCGTTGTGACTCTGGGCTTAAGGCTCACGCGGTGTTTTTGGGAATTGGGAATTGTAGACGGTGAGTGCTTTGGGTTTGGTGGAGCTTTGCTGTCAGTTCACATGTCTAATGCGAAGCTCGCGTGGGGTCAAGCAAGCAGGCTCAAACGACTCTTTTTTTCCCTTGACAGTAGCTTGCACACAGTCCATGTCTATCCTAAACATTGGCACATCCAATCAATCGCGCATTTGCGTGTGTTTCTCAGTATGTATTTCCATTTGCCACTAAAGGTATGCTTTCCATTTGGCGCAAGTCCTGGTCAGATGTATTTTGCAGTTGAAGTTGCCTCTTGTCTCGGTCGTTTTTGAGCGAACCTGCCTAGATTCCACGCGCCTTCCCCCACAGTACCGTTCAGTTCAGCGCCTTGCGTAAGCTGAGCAAGGTAAGAAGGGGCCTTCGGTTTTGCTTTTGGGGCCTTGAAAGCTTAAGGGGTGGCCTCGTGGGTGAGTGAAAAGGACTTCTGGGTAGGCTGTTTGCTGCGTCAACAAGGCGGACCTGAGAAAAAGTTTGAGCTGTGCTGCAAGGCTGCCAACGCTACCAACTATGCCATTATCAGTCACTATCCCGACTGGGCTCAAGAAGGCTGCGGCTGGTCCATGATGCTGGTGTAGGGTTAGGGCTGTCATCCGTGCTTCTCATGGCCATTCTGGTACTGCGGTTCAGAATGTCCTGGTGTCAAACTTTGCGTTTCTTGTCTTGGCTGCCCTCAGCTATTGCGAACGTTTATGCAGAGGATCTCCATTGAAGACTCCCAAATCTGCCTTCCCATGTTGGTCCGAGCATTACCTTCACTCCAGTTGTCAACCTGGCGTCGCCGATTGGCCTAGCACATCTGAAGCTTCAACATGTCCGTCTCGTGTCTTGACATGGCATGGTCAGGGACGAGCATGAAGAAGTACTTGCGCATCCTTTCGTACTTGAGAGTTCTTCGCATGAAAGATATTCACTAAACGGGAGTCTCGCAGCTTTGGACAAAATCCACCAGTCCGGAGATTCCACAGCTTTGTTCTGGGGGTTATATAGGGGTTAGGCTTACTATATGCCTTGTAGGGTCCCTTCATGTCCTTCGTTGGTGATACCAGACCCTTCTTGTCCCGTGAAGCCTGGAAGTTAGGATCCAAAACCACAAAAGTAAAACCCCAATGGGGTTATATAGGGGTTATTTAGGGGTTATGTGGGGTTATATATAGGGGGTTATATAGGGATAACGGAAAAGAAAATGGAAACATCATCTTCCGACCTGCCAGCAATCTCCCTAAACCGAGCAAAACTTAAATCCTAGACCGCGCATCAAGCAGGAATCAACCTTCGACACAATTTCCTCACGGGGATGCATGCCGAGCAGGCTTCCGGGGTGGCAATGGGTCAATTCTTCAAAGGAACCCCATGGAGTTTAGGGTTTAGGGTTTATGGTTAAGGGGTGTATATCACGGTACATAGGGATGTGTAGGGTTAAGAGCTTAGGCATACCCTCCTTGAGATAAACGACCCCAGGTTTAGCAGGTCTATAGTTTTTACAGGTTTGGTGATCCATGCAAGTTTGGGGCTCGGATCCTTTTGCTCTTGTGGTTCTTCTTGCTGCCACTGTCGGGTCAGCTGGTTGTTGCCAACATTGGGATAATGGAAAAATGGAAACCACTACATTATTATAGGCTTATATAGGGGTTGTATATGGATGATGGGAAAAGAAAATGGAAACTACTATTTAGAGCTGCCTGCGACAATTGCTCAGCTTACCAGTCGGCAAACGCAAGGTCCCCGTTGTGAGAAATAATTTGTAGTTTTCCAAAATAAGGTCCCGCAAAAAAGTCCGATATACGAGGGTCCTTATTATGGGGATTCCAAAAAAAGCACCCCCCCATACGGAGTCAGAAAAGCAACAAGGACAGCTCTGGGCTCTTTTCACGGAAATCCTAAGCCTAAGACGCAAACAAAATCTACACATCCGATGCAATCTCTGACTGAGTTCATCGAGAAGTTATGAAGCCAGCATGGAGTTAGATGTTCTGCTTAAATCCGGAGGTAGCCCAACTCAATGCAGCAAAACCAACACGCAACACCATACAAGACCAGACTCCAATCCGCCAGCTGAAGCTTTGCCAACCTGACCCCGCATGAGCAACCCTGAGTAGGGTTCCTTCTGATCATGCATCGTGCTCTCTCATGCGTTCCCCAAGAAAAGTCCAAGATCCATTTTTCCTTCAGAAGGACTCTGATGAGACCCCAAGCTGTCATAGCGACAAATGCTTTTCTGAAAGGCTTACTCTCCCACGCTTCAGCGCTCAAAGCTCCATAAGCACAAGGATCCTATTCCTCGATACGCTAGACCTTACAATCCCCTTTCGGATTCCTGAAATTGCGAGACTATTTGAGTCCCTAGCACGGGCGTGGCTGCCAGGCAGCAACGAAACGCGTACTGAACTTCTATGGCCACACGCACATCCAGCAGTGCGAACGGAGCTCAGCATTCTTTGATCTTCGTGGGGAGCTGTTCATTCCCCAAACCAAACCCTAAATTCTAAATTGCGATTTCCATTTAATTTTCAATTATTTTCAGTTATGTTAATGAATCCCCATATAAACAGAGTGTAGCTTGGATTGCTATGGCGCTTGGATCTCGTTGGGTGTGATAATTTCAAGGCGTACACGGTTCCGGAGCATGTCACATTGGGTTGGTTCTCCAGGGATTAGACAGAGATGCCGCAGTTCAGGTTTTGGGGCGTTTGGTTGAACAAGCGGGGTCCGAAGGTTTCGGAAGGGAGGTCTTTGAAGATCACTTTCCTGTTGGGAGCTGTAGGTGCACTCTGGTCTGTCTGTAGCACAATGCAGCCTGAAGTGCCCAATCTGCCAGTCGAAGCCCAGGCACGTTGACAGTTGGTTTAGGGTTTAAGGGTTTAGGCTTTAGGGTTGCCATTTTAATCTGGGACCTAGGCCTGAACATGCCACGCAAGACATGAGACGGCCTGCTTTCCAAAGTCAGAAAGGCAAACAGCTTGCAAATTCTATCATGTTCGTAAATGAATGCCTCATGTAACCCCAATATGACCCTAATATAGCCCTATATCCCTATATAAGGCCAACGGCCAACTTTCAGGCTTCTACCTTCGCACAGTCAGTCGGACGATGGAAAAGGGATGTTTTGCCACTCTCCCCTATTTCTAAGTTTGGGCGTGCAGGGAGACTGATGTTCCAACTTTCTGGCTTCTGCTGTGGGTGTTTATAGAATTCGTAGGAATGTTTGTGAGTGTTTGTATGGGGTGTTTTTAGGGGGGGCTGAAGCTTAAATGATTAAGCAGAGCTCTCCTTGCCGTCAGGTTGCGCTCCTCAGGGCTTTACACTGGAATATTGTAGTTGTTTTGGTGACTTAGGGTTTGGCCTTTCTTAGTTCGGTTTCGGTCCTTGATGCATGGAGTATGTAGTTGTTTAAGTACGCTTAAACCCTAAATCCTCCTTTACCCTAAGCCCTCCCAAGCCGTGTCATTTTGGCAGTAGCAATATTATTAGTAAGAATCATATTAGCAGTAATTATAGTAGTCATAATGATAGTAATAATAATAGTAGGAATGAAGATACCAATGAAATACATCATAGTAATGTTGCACTCACTTTAGTGAAGAGGCCCTGTTGAATGTGTTTCGGCCGCCGCTTATTCAGGATCTGGCCATTGTTGCGAAGGTCCTGTTTAATGTGTTTTTGGGCCCTAAAAATACGGGACCGAATCCAGACCATCCCTTTTAAAATAATCTCCAAGGCCTCCCGGGGCCCTCAGTACCGCGGGGTCCTTATTCAGGACGTCCATTTTCTACTTTTCGAGGGCGGGCCAGAGGTTAAAGAGGGTCCAACAGTAGTAATAGTGGTAAAAACAATCATAACAATAATAATAATAATAATACAAAGTTCCAACTCCAACTGAGGAAGCCACGCAGCATGAGGCGGGGGGTCTCGATGATGCAGACAAACATGTCTTGGGGATTTCCCGAATTTGTTGGGTGGTACCTTTAAAAGGGGGGGGGGGTGTATATAGGGACATATAGGGTTAAGGGATTAGAGTTTCCCAAATTCGGGGATGACTTTGTGGGGGTACCCATAGCAAGGATTTGAGTATTTGGGTGTGGAAATTGGGGTGCCCGATGTAGGGAAAGTAGCAAAGATGACTTAGTGCTCCAGGTCAGGGCTTCGGGAAACTATCATCAAAGTATGCCTTACATGCATACACATACGTATATCACATGAGCGCATAGACGTGTGTCAACATTTGCCGTCGATGCGTGCAGCAGCGGATTCGTGACGGCTTGTGAAATTTTGCCGGGCGGAAGTGGTAGTGCGCATGAATGGGTGGACCCCAGTATAGACCCCAAAATACTACAATGCTTAGCATGTGGGCTCCCCAAAAAGTACCCTAAATTTGGGAAACCGCCAGGTGTACACATGTTGCGCCTTGCCTTTGGTCGATGCCGTGATCAGCGGGACGAACGCTTGCATCTTTGCATTTGGGTGCACGGGCGCGGGGAAGACGCATTCCATGCTTGGTCCAGAGGGCGGGCGCAAGCAAGCCAGACAGGACGGGGCGAAGCAAGAATAATAGTAATGGAAAAAGTAACAACAAAAGCAATCAGAGTAATCACGCTGCGAATGACAGATTGAATAACAGTAATGTATCACAGTTCAGCTGCTTCCTTGTCGATCTGGATAGCAAGCATATTTTGGAGTCTTGAAAGCACGGATCCTTGTGTTCGGGGTACATAAACATGGACCCTCAATTGTGAGCAATGAGTAGCACTTTAAGCGGCCGGCGCTACGGTCCTTGGTCTTTTCGTTGGTGGTATTTTGTAAGAAGAACGGATTCTCAATTGGTTGAATGTTCAAGAAGCATTCATCGAAATACAAATGACTTTATGGCCTGTACACAGTCCCCCAATAATCTTATGATTCCTGTTAGCCGAATCTGAATCCTGAAGCCCTAAATCCCTAAACCCTAAGCCCCTAAACCCCTAATCCCTAACTCCCTAAACCCTAAATCATGAACCCTGAACCCTAAACCTAAGTTGGAACCTTGGCGAGGATGGGATTCTTCCCCGGGCGGCAGCCGAGCTCTTCCGGCGAATCGCTCGGCTGGAGGCCCCAGATACTTTAGTGCGTAAAAACCCTTTGGATTTTGTTGTTTTAGGGTTTAGGGTTTACTATGTTTTCAGGGCTCAGGGAGCCTGCATGAAACCGTGGAAACTCATACCCCCAAACTCTGCACCCTAGGCCTTAGCCTTAGATCGAAATGCGAACCTCTAAGCCGTGAACCAGTATACCTCAATCTAGGCAGAAAAACACTCAAGCTATAGCCAGGCTGTAACCTATACCTGCTATTCTAGATAGCACTAGTTTTTCGCATTTCACCTACCTAGAATGCCTAAACCCTAAATCCCCATAATCCCACAGTTTCCAGATCATTTTCACATTCTGTTCCATTTGATTCTCCAATATCCCTATTTACCCCCAAATGATCCATAACAAACCCGAAAGCCCCAAACCTAAACCCGAAAACCCTAGAATCCCAACCCCTGAACTCTAAACGCCAAACACTCTAAACCCTAAACTCTAAACCGTAACCCCTATGACCCTCACATAACCCTATGTAGTTTTTGTATAATCCCTATGTAATCCTTGCATGGTCCCTATAAACCTCACTCCCCATGACATAAACCCTAAACCTTAAACCTTAAACAAAAAACCCTAAACCCTGAACCCTAAACCCTGAAAAACCTAAACCCTAAACATTAATTAACTCTAAACCCAATGTACTCCTGGAGGCGGAAGCCAAGGCCGCCATTGGAGCCGGGGGCTTTTCCGCCTACGAAGTGCGGGTTTCCTTTTTGGAGGTGGCTTAGGGCTTAGGGGCTAGGGTACAGGTTCAGGGTTTAAGGTTTAGGGTTATGGGTTTAGAGTAAGTTTAGAGCGTAGGTTTTGGGGTTTTGGGCTTAGGGTTTAGGGCTCAGGGTTCAGGGGTTAGGGCTTAGGTATAGGGATTTGATGAGCAGCATATCGGGATATATTAGGGGATGGAAAAGAAAATGGAAGAAGGAGTTTAGCATGTTGAAATTTATGTAAGGCGGACCCCTGGTTTGGAAACCTCCACATGGGTTTAGGGGGCTTTCACGATTCCAGGTTGGGGGTTGAGGGTTTGAGTTTAGGGCCTCGGGATTTAGGGTTTAGGGGTTTAGGGTTTTCGGCTCTCAGGGTTCAAGCTTTTTGGGGGTCTGGGTTCTAGGGGTTCAGGGCTTGAGGAATGAGGGCCTGGGGTTCAGTGAAAAACGTTAAAGCAATATGGGGCTTTCTTAAAAGGGTACCCGCCCATGGATGTATTGGAACGTTGTTTTGATCATGGAGGGGGAGTTTAGCAGTAGGGAAGGGGATCAACTAGCGTCCCCAAGGGCCACGGAATTGCTCCTAAATTCGGTTCCCAAAAAGGTTTCTTCGTGTTGGTTAGTAGGGAAATGGGAATATACTATTCAGGGATTATATAGAGATTATATTCCCTTATAACCTGCTAAACACTAGTATGTTATGCGTTGAGTATCCGAAGGTATTCTGCGAGAATGCTTTCGACCTGCTAAGCGGACCAGTTTCGGCGTCGCGGGATCCAGCAAGTGCTTGTCAACTCCGAGAGACAACCGATGGCCGAGTGTACGCAGATGGAGCAAAGGAAGAGAAGATTCGGTCTTGCGAGCAGCTTACCGTTTGTTGGTAGCTACTATTTGGTAATTTCCCTAAATAAGGGAACCCCAAGACAGACCCCAATACATTATAGTCCTTATTATTGGGACCCCTAAAAGGGTACCCCTAATTTGGGAAACCCCCATTTAAATCTATTTAATGTGTATTCAGGGTTGAGTATTGAGGGTACGGAATGGAGGCATGGATCCCTGTAGTAGCCTATACACTTGTAGTCTTCATTTTCTTTTGCGTTATTACTCCACTAAGAGCCACTTGGGGGATCAGGGGAACTTAGTAAGTACACGTATAACCGTTATAAGCCATATAGCAATCCCAGCTACCCACTTATTGACCTACCTGCTAAGCCCCACTGACCCTAAACCCTAAACCCTAGGCCCTAAGTAGTATGGTAGCTTCCATTTTCTTTTGGATTATTAACCTACCAAGCCCCGCTGACCCTCCAAGCAACAAGGCAACTGCTGGATGTCGTAGCGCGAGGAGCGAAGGCACGCGCGACGGCAGCCACAGGCGTCCATGCTCATTCATCCAGGTCCCTGGGGCCACCATTGAAGAATCATGTGCGCGTTCTTCAAAAGCAGTAATGAACAGTGGCCATTTGTGTGACGCTGCCTATAGCATCTTATATGAACTCGATAAATCAATCCCCGCTTGGAGATATGGTCCCGTTTAGAATTCATTGCCAGCCGGAAGGCCATTAAACCGCCGGATCCCCTGCAAATGGTTTTACGAGAGACACCTTGGGGTGGACCTGAAAGGTGGAATCCTCGTGCTTTCGTGCTTTTGGGGCCTCTGGACCAGGTCTCATGCCCTTCTCGTTATGTCTATCGAGCACCGCTGGCGCGACGTTGCAGAGGCGGACCCTTCAAAGCACCCCGGCTTAGCAACAACCACACGGCACCGCTTTTGTAGTGTCTAGGGTGTAGGTTTAGGGCTAAGGGCCCCAGCAGTTTGGAGAGAGACCCGGGTTGAAAAGGGCTCAGGGTCTAGGGCTTAGGGCTTATAGAGACTATGCAGGAGTTATTCGGGGCCTGATGGGCTTTATAGGCAAATGCTTAAGAACGTGAGCAAGGTGCCCTCCTAGTCATGGATAGGGTGCTCCAGCAAGGGACAGGATTTTGACAAGTATCCAGAACCATCCAGCTCTGCTGTTGGAAGCACAATAACAGAAACATCGGCAGAAGAAATAATAGCCATCATGGTATTTGTGAACAAGTTTTCGTCACAACTAAAGCAGGAAGCGCCGCACCCGACACTTTTGGTCGTTGGCTTCCCATTCCTTTTCGTAATAGAAGTAGCATTAACAGAAATAATGGAAGGCAAATGGGGGGGGTGTATGTTGGGGCACGCTACCGTAGGGACCACGGTAATTTGGGATCCATATTGGGTCCCCCTAATTTTTGAAACCGCTAACATATGCAGGTATCGACCCTAAACCCTACACCCTAAACGATAAGCCCAAAAGCCTAAGCCCTAACCCCCAAACCCTGCACCCTAAACCCCTAAATCCTAAACCCAGCTAAAACCTAAACCCTAAAACCCTAAAGCCTAAACTGCAGGTATCGATCGCAGGTTGCCCGCCTAACCTTGGTCGACCTTGCGGGCGCCGAGTCAATGGAGCGTTCCTCGCTCAGCTGATTGAGTCGGCTTTAAAGTTTTGGGTAATGACACTATTTAGGGATTCGGGTTGAGGGGTTAGGGTTTAGGGGTGAGGGGTTGGGGTTTAGGGGTGAGGGGTTAGGGTTTAGGGGTGAGGGTTTTGGGTTTTAGGGCTGAAGTAAGTATGACCTTAGTAATAATGTGGACAGGGACCATAATCACAGTAGCAATGGCAACGGAGAAGAAAGCGGCAGTGCTGCAATATTCGCCATACAGGAACACACTGCTATAGTACATCAGTTGGTTGATCATGTACATGTTATGTATATACGAACTATACTAAGATTGCTTCCCTTTTCGTGCGGGACAGACAGGCTCACATGGTGGCAGTGTGGATGCTGCCGGCGTGGGCACAAACATGGGCCTGCTCGTCTTGGGCCGGGTGATCCGCGCTCTCGCTGAAGGCTCAAACCAAAGCTGTTATTATTATTGTTATTATTATCTTTATCAATATTACTGTTATTCGGACCAAAGCTATTATTATTATGGTTATTATTATTATTACTCATAGTACTGTTATTATTGGTATTAATATTATTGTTATTCTTACCAGGCTCAGAGCGAGTGCCATACAGAGACTCGACCTTGACGCGACTCATGCAAAGCAGCTTGGGCGGCAAGGCCAAGACCCAGATGTTGCTTGGCCATTACTGAAGCTGGGGGGGTTCCCACAATTAGGGTTACCTTTTTGGGGGTCCCGATAATGAGGAGTAGAGTAGATTGGGGCCTGGCTTTGAGGCACAAGTTATGGAGGCTTGAGTGTAGAGGTGCCCCACTAATGTTTGACTTCGCAATTTCGTACACGAAGCGTTGGTCTCCAAGAGGGCAGGGGCCTGGGAAGTGAACTTTCAGAAGCCCTTTTGGGGGGAAGCGCCTTGCGAATGTGAGCATGGGGGGCGGACTTTAACATTGATGAATTCGTTCAAGTGAGACCGCGCTTTACAGAGGCATAGGACTTGCGCTCAAGTGCATGGATTCTCTCACTCCAGCTAGTTTGCGTTGGGCTTGGAGTACCTGAAAGCTGTATGCCAGTTCTCAGCCACACTACATCATGACTGGCCTCACATATCAACCGAATCTGTTGTTCGTCTTTTGACGTTTATTGTTTCTGCCATGGTCAGTTGACTGACATTAACGTCAGCAGTACAACACCTAAGCCTTTCCCGTACACGCAATACCCAGAACTCTAACCCTAAACCCTGCACCCCAACATCCTCCACCCTGAGCCCCCAAACCCCACTCTAGGATATGTGATATATCTTAGTCCCCGGTACCAAGTATAACGGTTTGATCGCTTTGTGGCTGTAGTATTTCATAAGAAGACTACCTGGCGAATTACTATTCCCCTCCCCCTATACCTGTACGACAATCATAGTATGGCATCCTAACGCCCCATTCCAATTATAGGGTTTAGGCGAGCCCCTACATTACTCAGGCTGGCTTGTGTCAGCCCTGCAGAAGTGGAGGCGGGACTCACAATGCAGACTCTCAAGCACCTTGGTGCTACTGGTACGCTTAGGGCGTGGGGTCCCTATGTTAGGAAAGGAGCGGAGAATTCCTCAGAGCAATGCGTATGTTGACTCCCTTACTCCAAGCACCCTACCCCCGACGCCCAAAAAAACACGGCATGAGTCATGTAACCTCAATCCCTGTCCTAAACTTTGATATCTGAAACCCAAATCCTAAGACAAAAGCCTTATTCCCTAAAACCAGCATATCTCAACCTTAAAACCCCAAGTCCTAAACCCCAAATTCTAAACCTTAAGCCCCAAACCCGGAACCCTAAACCCTCAACCCTAAAATCTGAACTCTAACCCCAAAACCCTAATCCCCGGACCCTAAATCCTCAACCCTAAACCCTGAAGTAAGGTATGCCACCAGTGCGAGAAGTGTCATCCTAAAGCCTGAAGCTGCCAAAGTCACCACCGAGGCAGGGAAGATCAGTAGAGATATAATGTGAGTCAACAGGGATCATGTGAGCTGTAATCTAAACTCCTTAAAGGGGGATATATAGGGGATTATATAGGGGACTACCATAGAGCTTATTAAGGGGGATGCTAGGAGTTTAGACGATGGATCATGTAGGGATAAGGGTTTAGGGTTTGGGGATTTAGGCATTAGGGTTCAGGGTTTAAGGTTTGGGGTTGGGATGGTTGGGGGGTTATTTAGGCGTATACAGGGATGATGGAGAAGCAGATGGGCAAGAACAATTACTATTTGAGGTTTTGAGGTTCCGGACTTGGTTTGTAGGGTTCTGTTAGGGTTCGGGCTTGGAGCTGTTTTTGCTTAGGGGCCTGGGGCTTGAAGTTTAGGTTATACGGCTTGGATTTTAGGGTTCATGATGTGGGGTACAGGGCGTAGGGCTTCGCGTTGAGCATTTGGCATTGTAGATTCAGGGTGTAGGCTTGATTGAGGGTTTGGGCCTAGGGGTTTGGGGTTTACGCTTGAGGGCTTAGGGTTGCGGGTCCGGGGTTGGTGTTCAGGGGTCAGGGAATAGTTATAGCCCCCTTAAGTAGATAGAATATGGGGTATATGGGGATCTTATTCTAACATACCCAAAGCCATATTCTATCTACTTCAGGGGGACAATAACAGGAACCAAACCTTACTTTCATCTTTGGAGTTACACTTTAGGGATGTCTGCATCTTTACGATACTTCACAGGGAACCACTATAATCCTAAACCCTAAACCCTAAACCGGAACCCCTATAATCCCTTGAATTGCAGGGCCCACAACGGCCCCCGACTCTGAGAAGTTCCCAAGTCCCGAGGTTGAGTTGGACCCATAAATAGGGGAACCCCAATATGAGCTATAGTCTAAACTCCTTAAAGGGGGGTATATAGGGGATTATATAGGGGACTACTATAGGGGTTACTCAGGGGGATGCTAGGAGTTTAGACTATAGCTCATATAGACCCTCGAATACCGTGATCCTTTCTGCTGGGACCCCCCAAAAAAAGGTACCCCTAATTTTGGGAAACCCCAGGTTGAGTTGGACCCCATGCTTACGGATGTAGATGATGATGACGTCGCTTTGAACCGTCGATGCATTTGGATTGAGACGGCCGACTTTGGTGATGTCTTTGCCCGCTGCATCGGGAACCCGGCGGACCCCCTGATACTCGACCCATCATGGAAGTTCTTTGGGCGCAGACAACTTAGAATCAACAAAACTGCAAGAGTCAATGCTATTCCTTCCCCTCTGCATTGAAATTAAAACCCGCACCCCCCCCCCTACTAATTAAAGTATCGCAGTATACCACAATGGGAATCAAGATCATCCCCTCCCCAACATTCAAATCCCCAACCACAAACCGTTAGAATATTGTAGTATACCACAATGGGAATCAGAAGGGGGGTGGGGGAGTTCAATATTACATGGAGGGATGAAAACCCCAAACCCTATCCACTAAACCCTAAATCCTAAACAGTAGCTTCCATGTTCTCTTCCATTAGTCCCTATATAACCCCTATAAACCCCTTTAACTAAGGGTTGCTCTGCTTTTCTTCCCGTAAGGTACTCATGTTAAATGAGGTAATTGAGGTTGGAAAGAATACATAGGGTTCACATATTAAGGATTTGTGGGGTACATGAGAGGCACCCCTGGGTTTCGCAACTACTCAGTCTGATGCGCTCTGTCGTAGCATGTCTCACTTTCCTGTCCAAGGACTATGCTAACCGTAGGCCGCATGCTGTCCATTCTTCTTCTCCTTGCTTCTCTCGCATCATTCCTGGTTGGTTCTGTTCTATCATTTCGATAGCAGTCATGTGACTCAAACCCTAAACCCTGAACCCATAAACCCTAAGCCTTAAGCCATAAAAGGTTAAAGCAGACCCTTGTGTCTCCTCAGAGCCTCCTCATATCCGTAGGGTCCTGAGGAGTACCTCTTCTGTGAGAAGCTCCCTATTCAATATCTCTAATGCATGTATGCCGGGACCCTGATTTAACTGCCAGTTTCCCTCGTGAACATAAGTATGGGTCGGGGAATCAACCACATCTTAGGAATTTCCAGGTGGATAGTTACCCCCCTTACCTGCCATAAATTTGATACACAGCCCTCGCATGCCTGCGAGTCTCTTCATGCAAGCCTTTACATAATCCGTTTGGAAGGGTACCCCCCTGGTAATTCTGCACCTGAACATTTTCTAGACCCTACCCTAAACCCCATGTACTCCTATACATTTGCTATATGAACCATAGTCTAAATTCCTTAAAGGGTGTTATAGTGTAGTATGTTAGGGGCAATTAAGGGGGGATACTAGGAGCTTAGACTATAGCTCATATAAACGTTATAATGCCCTCCTGAAAGGATATTGTACGTTCACGGATCCGGGCCTTGCAACAGCTCGAACTTTTGGAGCAAGCTGGTGGTGGATGTGGCAGTTTTGGCAAGCGCAGGCGGGAAATGTAGAGGAAGTAAGCGATGTAGAGACTTGAAGGCCCAGGTGACTTCTAAAGTAGGTCCATATGGGGTGACATGTCTTGTAATGAGTTGCAAAGCCTCCAGTACCAAGAACAAGAACAAGCTGAGCAAGACGCGTGTATTTATGCTGCGGCACAACTCAGGAAATTTTGACGTCTTGTTTTTGTTTTTCACGCCCGCGCTGCGGCAACGCCTTGCATGTTGAACGTCTTGTCAAACCCAGCAAGGTAGGGCTGCGAAAAAGTCCAGCAACTTGAGTTAGTCTGCTTATAAACCCACGTATGAAAGTAGTAGCCTGTGATAGTGCTGGAGCACGGGGGAAAATCTGAATCATCATATTCCCATTGGGGTAGCTTTGAGTCCTGTTCCATGTGAAGCCCTAGGAGTCGAGTTAGATGAGGATTTCCAAAAAGCACTGGTTGTGTTAAGGCCTGACTCATGTCTCAAGAAAATGGAGCGTGTACCCAGGTAGCTTCCAAAAAGAGATCCTTGTGATACTCCCCAGAAACTTAATATGATATGGTATTTTCCTTCAAGACGAAGACCCTAATATAGACCCCAAAATACGATACTCCTTGTTACAGGGACCCCCAGAAGTGTATTACAGGGACCACCCAAATTTACCCATATTTTTGGGAAACCCACCATATTTCGGGTTCCATAGAAACTGTCTAGGAGCACCTCATGTGAAGACTTGGTGGCTGGCCCTTAACCCACCAAACCCTAAATCCTAAGCCCTAAACCCCGAATCCCCACTTCTAAAACCTAAGTCCTAACCCCCAAACCCTAAACCTCAAATTAAAGGAGGTTATCCACTTATCCTAGACCCTAAATCCTAAACCCTAAAGCAGGTTATCAAATTATCCTACCCTAAACCCTAAACCTTACATGGTTGAGGCAGTCAGGACTGCCCAAAGAGCTACTTCCATGTGGCTATCGACTGCCCTGGATACGGTCGCTCACCGGGGGACCGGCAGAGTCTCGGTTTAGGATGTAGGGTTTAAAGGTCTAGGGTTCAAAGTTTAGAGTTTAGGTTTAGGGCTTAGAGTCTAGGGTTGAGGGGTTAAAGTTTAGGGTTTAGGGTTCAAAGTTTCGGGTTCAGGGCGTGAGAAACTCAAGCTCTAATGAGCCAATATCCCTCAAGAATGGAGAATCGAATGGAAACGAATCTGTAAAATGAGAAGGCAACAATGATAAATGGGGATTATATGGTGGTTGTATAGGGATGTATCCGGAGTACTGCAGAATCAACTAACTAGAAGAGGAAATGGAAAATGCAATGGAAACTAGGCTAGCTTACATGGAAATTATTAATGATAGTTGTTACTTAGTATGGACCATAGTCCCAACAGTTTCCCTATAACGCCATACAAGAATAGATTGTTATATGGCCCATAAATCTATCCCAGGAGGAAGTCAAGCTAAGTTGGCGTTTATTTGGTTTCAGGCTTAGGGTTTGGAATTTAGGGGTGACCATATCATGGAGTATGGTTATGAATGTGTTATGTATATAGAATATGGGTCCCTTTGTGGGTACATAACCGGCAGCCTTCATTCTGAGAACTCACAAATCAGTTGTATGTTGGTCGGAATGCTATTTTCCACAACATAGCGTAGGAGCCTGTTCTCTGATCTTGTTGTAGAAAGCAGATTATCATCCCGCTTGGCTCAACCCACCCAACACGTGCTTAAATTGAGCTATTTATGACCAGGAGATCATTTCGTTCATTCAGTATACATAGATCCTCACCTCATCATGGTAGCTTAGTCTAAGTTCCTCATCAGCAACCCAGGAGTATTAGATCGTATCCCTGTGCTTTGATTTCCAACATTGTGCGGGCCCTCGGGCGTAAGACGGTGGCTTGCCTCGTTGGCTCCAGCCAGGGAGCTTGCGCTGCACTGAATTGCGCGCTTGAATGTCCCAAGTTGATGCACACTGTTGCCGTTTGCCATCCTGTTGCTAGGCTCTTGTTACGGAACTTTGACGTAAGTTAGCATTACAATTGCAAAGAAGCCACATTTTCAACGGTATATCCATATGGTAGTTTCCCAAAATAAGGGGACCCCAATATAGACCCCAAAATACTATCATCCTTATGATAGGGATCCCCAATATGGTACCCCTAAATTTGGGAAACTCCCATATTGTGATGACTCAACTTGAGCTCCTTAACAACAACCCAGGTTGGGCATGCTCCTCATCGGTATGTTGCCATTTCTCAGCCAACCCTGCTAATTTTTGATACGGAGGATGCTGGACACCCTGTTGCTTGGTTGTCTTCAGCCCGGCTCTTTGGACTTTAAGTTCTTGGGTGTCCTACTAATCAGAGTAAGCCGGCTAAAAGTTCATCTTTTTAGCACGGGTCCTACAGTCAGCTAAGGTTAGCGTGGGGCGTCAGATGAGACGCCATCTGCCGGACCCCAGATACTTTGAGTTCACCCGGTCGAAAGACGGAGATTCTGGGTTGCTGTTAAGGAACTTACTGTAAGTTGCCATATTGGGGAAATCCTATTATGTACTACACATACCCATTATGAAGACTTAATTTAAGTTCCTTAACAGCAAACCAGGACTGGGAGTGCCACCACATGGGTGAGGAGATGATCACAATGCTCCGGGACAGTGGCAGGGTTGTTTGTTGAGTCACCTTTCACGTGCTTCTGCATGTGATCTATACTCTAAAGTCCTGAAAGGGGGTTATATAGGGGATTATATGGGGGAGTATTATGGGAGTCATGAACAGGGGATACTAGGAGTTTGGACTATAGCTCATGTAGAAGCCTGATAAGGAGGATGTACCCCCCTAAAAACCTTAAACCCTTGCAAGGTGGTGTCATTTTGCAAGAGCAGGGTGGGAGCTTCTCAAGGTAGCCCCTAGATCATCTTCTTGTACTCCCCAGCTGCCCTAAGGGTCCACTTCTTTTTAGAAAAGATAAAAGGTAATCATCCATCCACAAAATACACATCATAGTCCCTCCTTGGCAACCACCGTAAACCCTTCAAACCCTCAACCCTAAATCACGTCCTGAATGTTTTAAAGCCTTCTATTTTGGCTGAAACTTTCAGGTTATCACACCTGGAAGAACAAGAGGCTCGGAGGGCGAAGAGACAAGGACTGGATTGCAGTTGAGGAAGGCACTTGAACGGCTTTATGTAGGGTTTACATGAGCTACTGTCAATATTCGCCCTATTTAATAAAAAAAAAAAAAAACCTGAGCAGTGGACATAAGGGCCCCTCTTGTAATTTAGTTCCTAATAATGTAGTCCCTAATAAGGAACCCATGTCCATCGAATTACGTAGTAAATGTTGAGTGTAGCTCATCAAGGGTTGTGTAGGGGCTACGTACGGGCTATTAGGGGCTTAGGGTCAAGTTGCCATAATGGAAAATAGCTGCCACAAGTCATGTGCCATATATAGTCCCCCTTAAGTAGATAGAATATGGCTTTGGGTATATTATAATAAGATCCCCATGCAACCCATATTCTATCTACTTAAGGGGGACTATATCCATGTCAGGATGAATTGTTTCATGTCTGGGCCAATTATACGCGGTTTAGGGTTTAGGGTTTAGGGTTTAGGGTTCACCCCAAATGGAGTTACCATTGGGAAAACATCCAAGAGCACTTCTCGTCGAATTTGCCCTGAACCCTGAACCCCCAAACCCCTCAGCCCTTCAACTCTAAACCCCTCAACCCTAAACCCCTAAACCCCTCAACTTTGAGTTCCTTGACAGCATCCCATAGGAACTTCCGGACCTTACCCGAGTGGCGGGAGGCTTCAACAGCTGGAGCCTGGATTCCGGATTCAGGGTTTAGGGTTTAGAGGATTTACGATTCAGGGTTTAGGGTTTAGGGCGGGGGGATTTACTAAGAGTTTGGGGGCATGGGGTTGGGGATGGTTTGAACGAATGAAGGTCTTTGGGTTAAGGATTTAGGGTTTGGGAGGGTTGAGGGTTCAGGAGACCTAAGGCTCAAGGATTTCAGACTTTAGGGTCTAGGGAGGGGATTGGGATTCAGGGCTAAGGAGGGTTAAGGATTCAGGGTTTGCAAGGATCAAGGATTCAAGAGGGTGAAGGACCTAAGCGGGATCCAGATTTTGATGTGAGCTGTACCGGATTTAGTTCAAGCCTCAGGCAGTTTGGAACGGTTCTTTCCTTACAAAGGTGAATGCACTTGTGAACCAATGTGTGATTTGGCGGAGAGGACATGCTTTGAGCTTCTTGCCACCAAAGGAACGACATACACGGCGACGAGTTCGAGGCTTGGGGAGGTTACGATGCTGATGATGAGCCGGCTGCGACAGGCTGGAGTTTGTCAACCTTTATATAGGGCTATTTTCAGGAGTGTACGAGGATGTAGCGGGTTATGGTGGAGAATCAAATGGAAAAGAACATGGATAACGAAATAGAAGCTTGGATTATGGTTGCGTATGGGAATTCTGGGCTTCCTAACAGGTACCTTTTTTTGGTCCCAATACTGAGGATTCTCGTATTTTGGGGGTCTATTCTGGGCTCCCCCTACCCTATAACCCTAAATAACCTTACGAATTATATGCCATGGAGTTCCTCGAAGCATGGCAGTTTCCAGGTGCAGCAAAGGAGCCAAACGAAAACAGCTGGAGGGCAAGGCTTGATCCAAGCACCAACACGATCGTGCAGCTGGGCCACCCTTGCATCAGAGTCAGCTTAGGGTTTTGGGGCTTTGAGGCTTTACGAAACTGTGTAGGACTTAGAGTTTATAATATACGGTCAAGGATCACTTTGAGAGATGTTGTTTGCGAAGGTCTCAGCAGGGAAATGCACGCAATCTTCAGCGTGTTTATCCTGTTTTTACATCTCAGGTATGAGAACCTGATATCCGGCAGGATTTCCCGCGTCCGTCCTCCGGGCGCACAAGTCGTCGTAGAACGACTGGGAGGGGGAGGGGGCGAGGGAGCGGCAGGCCCATCAACAACGTCCGCAGAGCCCAAGGCAGAGTCTGGGAAGGAAGCACCGGCCAGAATTGATGTAGGCCGTCCTCTTATACCCCTCTTCGAGGGAGCAGAAGAAGAAGGGGACGAGGATGATGAAGAGCGACAGGCTCGAGAGGAGAAGGAAGCCGCCGCATTGCTTGAACAAGAGGCCTCGCAAAGTCACTGCGACTATTGCCGGAGGGTGCTGCTACAGCCAATCCGCTTGGCACGCTGCCGATGTGCTCTGTGCGCCTGCTGCTATGAGCTTACCGTGCGCTACATGCGAGAGTGCCCAGCATGTGAGACGACCGTGGACGTGAAGGGTGGTAAGCCGGTCTCTGATGCATCTGACGGTCTGCTTGCAAAGTCGGAAGCCTTGGCGTCTGCTGGCGACCCGGACATGGAGGAGCAGAAGAGGCTTCTTCAGCAGCTGACAGAAGTGAGACAGAATGCGCAGCGCATTGTCCTCCAGTATGGCAATACGTCCAGCGGGCGCGGAAGCAAACGCTCTTACACCACCTTCCTCAAGGTTGTCTCCGCAGAGGGTGGCGCCCTAGAGAAGGGGAGTGTGGTGAAAGTGGACTTTAATATCAACCCTGGCTATAGCAAACCCACCTCCACTGCCAAAGAGCCCACCGACAAGTCTCTGGGATTCGTCTTTGAATCTGGGCTGCAGTTTCGGAAAGAAGGCGCAACTAACAACACAAGGAAACCTTATGATGTCTCTGGATAGGCCATTCCCAACATGTCTATGTACCTCAGGGACCCCGGACAGGGATCACTACTTGTCATAAGCACCTCGTTATTTTTCCGATCACCTAGCAGCAACCCCAAGCCCCGAAACCCCTGTAAGCCCACAAGCGCATAAACCCTAAAAACCCTGGAAACCCTAGAAATCCAAGAGCTTCTGAAACCTTAAGCCCTAAACCCTAAATCTTAAACCCTAATCCCTCAACCCTAAAACCCTAAGCCTAGGAATACGCCATGGCCAGAGCCTACCCCTGCCACATGACAGTTCACTTCAAGAGTGAACTCGGCTTGCCGAAGCTAGTGATTGAGCACTTTGCTTCTAGGCTTGCAGGGCTTAGCTTTTAGGGGTTTAGGGTTTATAGGGTTTATTGGGAGCTCGGTGCTCCTAGACTGGATCCTATAATCTATGCTTCTCCACGGTTGTAAGTTCCCCGGCAGCTATCTTTAATTTCTGTTATGTATGATGTTCGGAATTTGTTGACATGATACTGTCTGCCTGTCCTGTGTCCAGGGAACTTAGAGATATTGGCTATGACGGGTTGCAGCAGAGAGAACACGAGTGGTTCGCCATGTGCCTACCTAGGGGTTCTGCGAGCAACTTCTGGACGAGAAACACGCATTTAATTAACTCTGACTGCTTTCGAACCCTAAACCATAATATGAAACCTGAAGCAGCGCTCTGTAAAAAGATGAACAGGACTCATGACAAGGCTTATTTGGAGTTCCATGTTTGCCTGTAAGAGGATACAAGCGCTACGGAACCTAAAAGACTAAATTCGGTGAACTTCCTCAAAGTTACCCTTCTAGAATCCTGAGTGGGGGCCGCATACATACCCGCAGTCTGTTAGATGCCCCAATTCACAGAACCTCCCATGCCGAGTCGAACTTTGAGAGCCAACTTAGCGAAACCTCAGGGGGGAGTTGAACAGTTGGGGAGTGGATCCCTACCTCTGTTCCCATATGACCCATAATCTAGATTCCTTAAAGGGTGTTATAGAAGGGATTATAGGGACTACTAATGGGGATATTCGGGGGATACTAGGAGTTTTGACTATGGTCCACAGAGTTCCCTAATATACCCCTCTTACAGTACCTGGACTCACTCCTGCACCCCCCCTTGAGCACCAACAAGAACCTAAAGCTCACACCTAAACCCTGAATCCTATACCCTCTCCTTCAGAAACAGTAACCCTACATCCTAAAACCTAAACTCTACACCTTCCCCTTAAGCAACACGAACCCTACATCCTAAATCCTAAACCCTATACCCTCCCCTTACGCAACATTAACCCTACATCTTAAACCCTACCTCCTAAACCCTAAAACCCATATACCCTCCCTACAGCAACAGATCGCCAAGGTTAGGGATGAAGCGAAGACAAGTCGGCGAGTGCTTGTCCAGCTGCGTGACTGCGGTTTAGGGTTTAGGGTTTAGGGCTTAGGGTGGGGGAGTGAAAATAGGTACCCTAAACCCTGAACCCTAGGGCTACATATGGGGATTATATAAATAGGGATTATCATAGGGATCCATTCCCCCACTCCTTTAAGCACCAGTCGAAGGCTGCTGCCTTCCCCCAGAGCTTTTCAGGGAAGCGAAGACGACAGGGTTACAGGTACCATAAAGGAAGGGGGGATCAGGGTTTAGGGCAGGCTTAGGGTTTAAGTGTCTTAAGGGTTTAAGGGTTCAGGCTTAGGGTTTAGGGTTTAAGTGTTTTAAGGGCTTGGGGGTCAAGGCTAAGGTTTAGGGTTTAGGGTTCTGGTTGGCAAATGACAGGGGCTTTTCAGAACAACCCTTACGCAGTCCTTCAAAAAACTATCATTTCCTTATCATGTCTATCTGTTCCTGAAGTCACTAGACTAGGATTTTGAGAAGCCCCTAAACAATAAACCATGATACCGTGGGGTATAGGTTCAGGGGCACTTAATACTTAGGTTGATAATTTGGATGAGTGGGGTTTTGTGGTTGTGAATACGGGCAGAGGGAGGTGATGCTTGCTTGGTTGTTCCAGCTCTCCAAGGCGGAGTCCTGAAACCTCAGAATTTAGGGTTTAGGGTTTAGGGTTTAGGGGTTTAGGTTTTAGGGTTTAGGGTTTAGGGGTTTAGGGTTTAGGGTTTCAACACCAAGATACTCACCCCTCGAAGGCAAAGTATCATCCCTATCATCAGGCACCATGAAGGACGTGCGTTTTGGAGTGGGCCTGAATCCTATCACCCGCTCGCAACCCTACTCCCTAAACTCTGAAAAACTACAGTCCCCCTTAAGTAGATAGAATATGGCTTTGGGTACATTATCATAAGATCCCCATATACCCCATATATCCCCATATTCTATCTACTCAAGGGGGACTATAAACCCTAAAATCCAACACCATGTGGCGTCAAAGCAAGGCTTCCACATCCTCGATTACCTCCAGCCGGTGCTCCCCGAATTACGGAGAAGGAGGTGGGGCTTCACCCAAAATTGGGCTCAAGTTAGGATGTTCTGGTTTAGGATTTAGGGGCTTTGAGTTTAGGGCTTCGGGGCGTTGGGTTTAGGGTTTGGGGCTTCGGGTTTGGAGTTTTGGGTCTAGGGTACTGGTGGCAGATTGGGGACTGACAGGGATTATACAGGAATACCACTGGGGGGATTCTTCAAGTCGTTAGATTCCCAAAATTTTGGTCCAAGGTTCAATGTATAAATGTGATATAGGGTACTAGAATTATACCTCAGAATGATGTTGGTATTTACTTAGGCTGCTACCGCAGTTCTTCCTTGGCATTCCGATCCCTTTGTTTGCAAGGGCTGGTGACAAGAGTGTATAGTTTCCTGGGTCTTTTTAGCAGGGTCCGCAGTCAGGTGTGTGTGATGTGCGCAGGGGCTTGCAGGAGTTTCTTTTTTCATGAATACCAAGGTCACGTTCGATGCGGAAGCTCGGTTGCACTTTCTGTTACTGCCGTGCTGGTGCATGCGTGAATCTTTGGTGGTACAGCTATAGTTACCCTATGTGCTATCACTCTTGTTGGTGCTGGTGATGCTTTCGTTATTGAGGGCCCAGGCTAACTATTTCGAGCCCCCTAATCCAGAGCTCCTCCACCCCCACCCCGCTGGATAATATTTATGGTATTGTTACAAATAGCCCTGAATATGACCCCTCATATAATGTATAGTCCCCTGAAGTAGATAGAATATGGCTTTGGCTACTATATTATAATAGGATCCCCATATACCCCATATTCTATCTACTTAAGGGGGACTAAAGACTGTTAGAGGATGGGGACGGTAGCCCACACATAGCTTGCAAACCTTAGACCTGGTTTAGGGTTTCGGGTTTAGGATCATTGGCCCGAAGACATCTGGCGGTGCATGTGGGCAGCGTAAAGGCTTCAGGGTAAGAAACCAACATCCTTGACCACGGGAAGCATCATACTGCATCAGGGTCATATAGGGGGAACATACAGCGATTTTTAGGGGATAGGGTTTCCAGCAACTACGGGATCCCTTTTGAAGTCCAGAACACGGATTTTAGTCGGGTCCCCATTTTTGGAAACTCTTACTTGTGAGCCTCAGGGTACCCCTTGGATCTCTCTCTCTGACTCTCTCTGGCTCTGCCTCTCTCTCACATATCTCTCTCTCTCTCTCTGGCTTTCTCCAGTTGAGCTGACGCCAATTAGACAAGTGCAAGGGAGGGCTTCTCAAACGAACGAAAACTCCAGATAAAAGGATTGCTACAAGGGGGATGAAGGAAGACCCTCTTCCAGACTACACACAGAATTGCCTGGAGTCAAGCTAGGGATCACTAGGGTTTAGGGGTTTAGGGTTTAGGGTCTCACGGTGTGTTGAGGATCCTCCACAAAATGCTTGGCTTTGTTTTCAAGCTGGGCGAAGCATCTCGCTTGCATTCAGCATCCAGACCTTGCCTGATGTAGGGGCCGAAATAGCTGCCAATGTTATGGTCCTAGGTTCCTCGTACAATTTTTGTCTAGGGTACCTCTGAACCTCGACATGGTATTGATAGTCATTTCGGCCCATATTTTCGAGGGTTTAGACATTTTTGGGGGGCTGGATTCCAGGATTCAGCTTCGCATGTTCCTATCAGAAGGTTTGAGTTAGGCACCCGCGGGTATGATCTTCAACTTCCAGAGACTTACCGCTATTTCTGGGTCATTGGTGAAAATTTGTGGCCATTTCGAAAAATCAAAAAAACGGAGAAGGTGCATGCGATGTAATACTACGACAAGTGCCTGATGTTCTTACATGCGCAGTTGCTGGAACCTAGTAGATATGCAAAATTCAGGTCCCATTACTGTGTCCTTTGAAATGGGTTCACAACAGGGCTATGTTGGGATCATATTGGAGGAACCTTCGTATGACCTTAAGGCATGGGGGGGTGCAGGCCTGGCACCCTGGATAGTTTCTTAGATCAGCATCCCATTGCTGTACCCCCCCCCCCCCAAAGACGAGTATGCAGGCATGTAATTTCTCGAGAACGGCCAAAGCCTCCGTCCCTACATGACCCCACTGAAATTCTACCTACCAAAAGCTGTTTGAGGGACCGAGAACTGAATTGCCAGAACCCTAAACTTCAGAAACCTAAAGCCCAAGCAACAACCTGAGGTTTTCTCACGACGCAGCCTCAAAATTTTCTGGGTGCGCTTACCGGCGCTGCGGCCCTGCCCTCGGCAGGGATGAGAAGAGTCAGGGAACTGGCATGGGCCCCCTAAGTCTGCACCCCCCCCTCTAAGCTACGAAGGACCTAAACCCTAAACCCATGCCTGAATAGCTGGGTTGCTGATAAGGAACTTAAAAATAAATTATATATATATATATATTGTAAATACCATGGTTTCCCCAATATAGCAGCTTAAATTAAGTTTCTTAACAGCAACCCAGTAATTGCACCCAACCATCCCAAACCAGGCCTGGGCCATGTAGCCCCCATGAAAGAGTATGCTTTGGGGGTGTAGAAACAGCACAAAAGATTGTTTTCGGTTGGGTTATGTGGGGGTGATATGGGTTTAGATAAGAGTTCTATAGGGGTTATAGACATTTCTATTTAAAAGATCCTCATGCTTATTTGCCTTTTCTCTTGCATACAACAGCGAGCTCTACGTACGCTGCCCAGAAATGAAGAAAGCTGTCTAGCGACCCTAAGAGCACCTAGTCCCCCTTAAGTAGATAGAATATGGCTGTGGGTATATTATAATAAGATCCACATACACCCCATATTTTATCTACTTAAGGGGGACCATATATGTGGATTGCAAAAGGACGGTAGGAGTTCCTATGGCTGATTTTGAAGGGGCATATGTCATCATATGCCCTCAACATAATATATTCATTTACGTGGAGTCTCAAAAAGGGACCCCCCAACTATTGATAATCTGTATCCTCTCAACCCGGTGTGTTAAGGTACCAGAGTCTGCTCCTTCGCGTTCGCGGAGCCGAACGTCCAGCAAGGCGAGCGGAGGTTCTGCCAAGGGAAGAGGCTGAGGCTTGAAGTTTAGGGTTTAGGGTTTAGGGTAAGACCAGGCTTGGCAAGTCCAGATAGTTATGAGATATGATAATGTACGATAATATATTGTTGTATACTGTATTTTACTCCAATATATTCTGATGTCATCTCACAGGCTACGTTATACTATGGTATACTCAGATATATTTGAATTTCTTGAAATTATTATTACATTAGTATCTGCTATATTGTTGTATATACTAGAATGAATGTGTATGCGCATATCTATTCCATTGTGTTACACCACTGAGGGCGTGGGGTGTTTGTGCTCGGGGGCACCCTTGCAAGTTTAGTACGGATTGGATGCGTGCTGCTGCAACTTTGCCAGAGTTTCTGGACATTCAAGCTTGTACAATTAGCTTGGGCAAGTATGTCCATGGCCTGACGCGCAGCACAATCCCATGTGGGAGTTTCTCAAAGATCCGTGAGAGGGACTGGGGCAATCCATGTGTTCAATATGAGCAGCCGCGTTTTTCTACGTAAGAGAGTAGAACGCCAGGCACGTTGGTATTTTTGCATCTGGGTTCAGCGTTCCTCTGGGGACTAGATAGGGGCCGCGGATTGAAACAGATGGGCCACAGTTTCCTTTGCAATAAGAGCCTAGTACTTATTCCAACATGGCGATCGAGATCAGGTGAAGTCGTCAAAGTACAATACAGGGTTGAAAACAAGGCAAACGAGATGAGGCGCCTTGAATTGAAAATTCCGCATAAGGCCCAGCTAATAAATAAGAACCGACGCTCATATGAAATAATGGGTCCTCATCATATGGGCCAGAGACTGCACTTCTATGTTTTGGATTTTCCAACAAAACGAGACGGCTATTCAGAAGCACCAAAATATGAATAAAATCCCCAATAATCCCTAGAACCTAAGATATCCATAGGATCCCCAAGGTTACTCTGATTTTGAGACACGCCCATTTTGAATCTGCAAAGCAGATGCTGCATTCTGTGCCGTCCTCCAGGGATGGCAAGTGGAAGTTTCCAAGGTTGGTGGTCTCCTTCTAGGAGCATTACAATGAACAAATCCGGTAATTCTTGGGCATTTCCTGGTGGGACCTCTGGCTTTGGGAACTCTGGCTTTCGGAAAGTGCCAAGGGGTCTGAGCAGGAGAAAGTTGTGAGAAAAGAGATGGATCGCGAACTCTCTCTGCAACGGCATCTCCAAAATGATGGCTCCCCCTTACATTTACCCCCCAAGTATCATTACCATCCTGGGAAGGGGCCCCCCAACTTCGGGAAACGCTAAGTCACCTTCAGATTTTGTTTTGAGCTAGCAGAACCCTTGCTCATTCTGGGTAGTTGTACCACCGGTTGACCGAGTTCCATCAATTCTTTGTATTCCGCCTAGCCCTCCTGATTGTATCAATATTACCCCAGAGAGCTCGTGAAGATAATTTAGCGAACTTACAGCGCGCACGCAAGTGGTTGGGACGATTGTTTTGCTGGGTATACGCTCGGCTACACACCCGCGACATCCACAAGCGCTGAAGGATTCCGCAAGTGCTGCCGTGCAGGTGGCTGCAAGGTTGGTACCTTATCTGTACTCAGAAATGGAGCTGAAACTGACTCGTTTGCCGCAATTTATGCGTCAACGTTGAAACTAGTTGCACCCTGTGTTTCGAAATACTTCCAGCCCCAACCACGGCAGAAACGGGTTGCTGAGAATTGGCTTTGCACGCAACTGCATCTAGCTGAGACTTAGACTGCGAGGGAAGCTGAGACACTACAAGAGCCATTGCCAACCCTGTTAGAAGGCATGGCCGACAACCCATGTCCATGAGGGAGCTGGTGCTACCTGCATAGTCTTCATCGGTTGGCATCCTCGTTCCATTGGAGAGGGATAGGTTGAATGCTGCTGGGCTCCACCCGAAGGTTATTCACCTAGTGGCTCTTGGGGTCGGGCTGGAAGGGTCATTAAGTTGGGGCCTGTGCGTTCCAAGAATTCCTACTTCTCCCTTGAGCATAATGAACTGCTGCTGACGAAAGCCGGTGGACGTACGCACACAGCAAAGGCAGGGAAATCTAGAAGGAGGAGGAGGAGGAGTGTGTGTAAGCGTTGCCGGTAAGGGTGTACTTTAAGTTCCTGCTCTTCATTGCGGTGTGTCCCTGCATCCGGATGTCCTTGCGCTTTTGCTTTTGTTTCAAATCCGCGTCATCACGCAGCGCTGTACCTGGAGCTCGCGGCAGGGTTCATGACCAGTCGTGTTGATTAGAACAGTGTTTTTTTTCTCAGATTCTATAACCCCATTATAGTAGTTTCCATTTTCTTTTCCATTATGCCTATGTATGTACATATATATATCCCCAGTATACTATATAGTAATTATCCCTATGTAACCCAGTATATGAAATAGTAGTTTCCATTTTTGTCGAGCCAGTGGACCATTCGTCACGCTAATGTAATTTTAGGCACGTATATCGACCAATGATGTCTCTTTTAGGTGGCCGTTCAATGTTGCTTCTTGTTGTACAAGGGAATCTATTCACAGTTGCTTTCTTGGGTTTGTAAAGTACGGCCCAGTGTTTCATTGAGTGACCCTCAACCTTCAACCCAAACCTGAAATCCTAAACCCCTAAACCCTAAATAGTAGTTTCCATGTTTCCATCATCCCATATTACCCCAAGATGACTTCCCAAACCCTTCCACCCTAAACCCTAAACCCCTTTGATTCCCATGATATATAACCTCTATATAAACCCTTAATCATGTCTGTTGACCAGCCTTGGCTCAGGCCTGGAACGAGCCGTCAAATCGCAAAACATGGATTTGGCTTAAAACCCAATGGGGTTTAGGGTTTAGGGCTAGGGAAAACCAACCCTAAGGGTCCAGGTACCCAATAATTAGGTACTTGGGTTTTCGGCAATAGTCATCACGGTATAGGCTAATGATGGAGAAGAAAATGGAAAATGGAACGGAAACTGGGGGTTGCATGGTGGTTTATAGGCCTCAGGGAGTGGGGTCTAGGGACCTTCCTAGGGCCCTTGTGTATGTGGAATCGCAAGCACCTCTACGAAGTGCGCTTGGTCCGAAACTTTCAGCTAGAGAAGGCAGGTCTCGAATATAGCCTCAGATCAGATTCCTTGTGGTGGCATCACTTCCTCAAAGAAAATCTGGTCCTACCTGGTTCGTCCACCCAAACAAACCCTCGACCCTAAATACTGGGACCTAAACCCCGAAACACTAAACTGACCGAATGTGTGAGATGCCATGGCTTTATTTGGCAATGGAGCGACGTGTCGGCTGTTTACCCGGACAAGGCCTAACCTTTGTCATCAAAGGCTGTGCCAATGATGCTGGGTCAGTGTGAGGAATCATTTCCATGTTTGGGGATATGAAGTAGGGTTTTTATTATCATTTGGTGCGTGTATATGTAGGGCACCTGCGGAGCACTGGTGAGTACATGTGTCTATTGTATGTGTGCATATATATATATGTATATATATATATATGTTGATGTCCAGCTTGGGGTACCATAAGTTAAGATCATAACTGTATGGCTTTCATCACAGGTCTACCCCACAAAACATCTGCCTTTCTTCCCGAAGAAATACTGTCAATAATGTTAATCTTGTGCTTGCACCACTTAGGATAACCTCAAGGGCTGCAATTCCCAGGATGGGGTGTGCAGTATTTCGTCCATGCACCGTAATGTGGAAGCCTGAAAGATTACCAAGGTCATTCGGAGTCAGTCGCCTTTTTAAACACCCCAAAGCCATACTCTCAGTAATCGAGGAGGTGCCTACATTCAATCCAAAGTTAAGCCCACATGTACCCCAGTTTCCATAGCTTCAGTTTAACTTCTTTTCTTTGACCATGTCAGTCCACCCTAAACCCCAATATAACCCCTATAACCCCTGTAGTTTGCATTTTCTTTTCCACTATCTCCAAATCCTAGACCGAGTGGGGACTAAGGATGCCTCTACGCTACGCAAGGGGCTTCCTGCAGCTGACGCGGCAGCTGGTAACAGCTTCGGCGAGATCAAGGACCTCCATACCTTTGCCAGGTGGGGGTCTACCGAAAAATTGGGGGCTCCCCTAGTGTACACGACTTTTTTGTGGTACTTCTTTTGGGGCCTCCCCAAAAACGGGCCCGGATTTTTGGAAACACCCCAGGTAGCCCAGAGGCTGGCCTATGGGATGTTGTGGACTACAACTCCCACTACTTCAATCCCCATCGAATCTTGGTTAGCTGGTTGGCTTTAGCTCGGCTCTTAGGACTGTTGACATTTTGGGGCGTCCTATTATGTATAACCGGAATCGAAGGCAAACAGCTTATTTGCTAGCAGGGGTCCTACAGTCAGCAAAGGAATGCCATCAATTCTGGCGCGGATTCTGGAGGAGCCACGTCTGCCCCCTAGAGCCCAAGGTCGAGTCATAACGTCAGGGAATGCAGCGTAAAGATGGGGCCAGGATCCCTTTTTTGGGCTCAATAAACGGTTGCTGTCAAGGAGCTTAAGTGAAGTTACTAGAATAAGGAAACCATATGATGTATTATATACCCATATTCTGATATCTTAGTTTAAGTTCCTTAACAGCAACCCAGTAAACCTTCGACCAGGGGCCATAGGACAGGCCAAAAAACTTTGTTCAGGCCTTCTGAAATGGGAGTTTCCTAAACTTAGAGATGCCTTTTGGGGGGTCCTTATAAAAAGGTGTATAGTAGTTTGGGACTATAATAGTATACGCCTGGCTTGAGAAACTACCAAATGGCGACCTCATGCGGAGATGCTCGAAGGGGCACATGACAGTCGTCATCATCATCATCATCATGACCACTTTCTTGTCCCCTCCTGTCTAGTAGAAGAATCACAAACCCAAGACTCTCAACCCTAAGCGGCAAAACCCTACACCAAACCTGGCGTTCTGATCACCATATCCTCGGAACCCTGAACCCTAAACCCCCTAAACCCTGAACCCTAAACCCCCTCGACCATAAACCCTGAACCTTCAACCCCCTAAACCCTAATCCCCATGAAAAGGACCCCTTAGCATTGAGGCAGTGAAGCCCGGGGGGATGCACGGCTCCAAGCATACCTGCAGAAGGCAACTAGGATTGGGGGGGTTAGGGTTTTAGGGTTGAGCGGGGTGGGGGCATGTAGGATTCAGGGTTGACGGTTTAGGGCTCAAGTTTTTCAAGTAGACCGGTGCCCCTGCAGGCTCAGTTGCGAACATGAAGCCCTATCTCATGTCTTCAGAAACAAGAAGTTGGGTTCCATGGAGGGTTCCATGGAGAATGGAATGGCAATTTGGATTTTGCGCCATTCCTTGCCCCTAAACCTTACAGTAAACCAATTGAATTGGCCAGGCGATTTCCTCATGCCAGCTGTACCAAACCTTGCAGCCCCTGACGACCAAGGACAGCTTTGGGTTCAGGATTTCGGGTCAAGGGTCAATCAATGAATTATGGGTAGCATGATATCCCACCCCCTCCAGTTCTCTGAGAGAGCAAGAAATTTCCTTTCATTTTAAAGGTGTCTATTCCCTACGATGCACGAGCACCTAAAACCATAACACAAGGTCCAGACGTTCAGGATTTATGCGGTCTATCGTTTTGGGGGCAGAGGGATTGGGGGTCTAGGGTTGTTGGGAGTTTAGGGAGTAGGAGAGAGCCGGTTATTCATTTGGTGGACAGTTACTGGTACTTCCTGAAGGATTGGTGGCTAGGCTTGCTAGGTCAGGGTTCCCTAAACCCTATAGTCCCCCTTAAGTAGGTGAAACATGGCTTTGGGTATTTTATAATAAGAACGACATACACCCCATATTCTATCTACTTAAGGGACGATAAAACTTAAGCTTCAGAGTTTAGGGTTTGGGGTTTTGGGTTGAGGATTTCGGGTTCGGGGGGTCCCGCAAGTCATATATACCCAGAATTGGGACTGCGCACAATTCAGCTCTGGTAGGAGTCGCTTCGATATACGCCATTTAATAAAATCAAAGCTTTACCTCATGTTGCTGATGTCACAGGCCCCCTCAGCAAAGTTGTGCCCACTGTGGCACACTATTGTAACCATCAAAACGCGTGATGCTCTGAACCGCAACCCCTGAACCCTCAAATGCTAAACCAGGAAACTTGAACTTTAAACCTGCTAGGCCTGAAACCCTGAAACCCTAAACCCTGCAACACCAAAAGGCCAGACCCTTTGCGTTGGAAAGGAGACGGCGGCTGCTATCTCCTACTGCAGACAGGCGGGGGCAGCATAATGCGTTTTAGTCGGGAGTAGCAAGGGAAGTAAGTGTAGTCGCGGCGATAACCATCACATCAATTGCCAGTGAGGACAATCGCATTGCGACAACTGCCGCGAGAAGAACTGACAGCCATGATCGTAATTTGTTTCCGAATTAGTTTGACAGCGATCTGCCTGCATACCGAGGGCAAACATTCATTGAAGGCATGGCATGCAGTGAAGGTGCCAAAGCTAAACTAAACGTTAGACTCGAAACTGAACATCGAAACTCCTAAACACTTAAATCTCATACAGTGCCGCTAAACATCAGACGTCAAATCCTGAACCCTATGACATTACTTGTGTTACGAGCTAATACGAGCTAGAACTACCCATGAAGCTCCAAAAACATCCATGAACCTGGGGGAGGATTGTTTGAGGTTGCTGTTTGTCTCGGCTGCCTGGCTGCCTAGCTCTGCTCGTTTCGTCACAAAACCCTGACCGCTGGTGCGTGTGAGCACAGCCTGTACCACTACGGCCGGAGAGTGGTCTTCGTCCTTGTACCACACTCCAACCATACGCGCGAATTCATGTGCCTTAGACACGGTATCCCTGAGATTAAAAACCAGTGCACTCCGTATCACTTTTATTCTCGATCCCCAGAACAGTTCTTCAGATACTTGGAGGTACGTGTTCCTACAACCAGCAACCAAATTGGCAACTCTATCTAGATGTCTATATGGGGAATACTTGCAGGTAATGAGGGCATTAGAAGTGATACTCCCCTTCAAGCACCCAACTGATGACTCAGGTGGGACATCCAGCTGCTGAGGAGCTTTCTGATGTGATTGTCGCCACGGTCTCCGAGGAACTTGCAAGGCAAAGATCACGGGGATTTGAAGGTTCCCAGATGTTTCAAGGGGATTGGCATAGGATCCATGAAATTCATGAACTGCCTTCAGGACAGGGAAAATCTTTCAGGATAGCACGTGGAAGTAGCGCAGGGATTGTAGTGGAGTTCGGGGCTGCATACTGAATAAGACCCAGGACATGTCTGCGGTACTGCATCTCGTCTAGATGGGGATAGCCGGTACGATATGAAGGGGCGAGGGTCCGGTTTTGAGGATGTTTATGCAATGATTTACTATCTACCTGCGCACGGCCGAAAACCACTTGTTTTGGGGGTCGGCATTGCTCGAGCTGCAGAGTAGCCAGAATTGTGCCGTGAGAAGCACTTGTGACGGAATTGGCGGGAAATAGCAGTGCTTGCATCGCAGCAGACTGTTTGACTGCGACTGCCCTGTGAGGATGTCTGACGCACCATAATGGTTCTTTCTGTCGTCGTGAAGGTATGTAAACCATGTAGAAGGACCTGGGTTATGTTGGCAGTGTAAATGCACATTTCGGATTTCTGGGATTTGGATTTGGGTATACCGCATACGGTTTGAGGCTCACAGTTTGTGTAGTCTGGAGCCTTAGGTCAAGTCTAGCATTTTCCTAAACTCCCTAAGCCCTACACCCTCAAGACTATTAAGTAGTAGCTTCCATGTCCCTTTCATTATCCCTATGTATCCCTATCCGGGTTTCAGGCTTAGGAGAAGAGATTGCCAACCTAGGACCAATTGGTTTTGACGGGATACCAGGCTCCATGTTCTGTATCTCCATGCAGTATGAGCTGACAATGAGCTTCGTGAGTTTCGCAAGTAACATAGGGTAAATGTCGTTCGTCCTACTGCAATTTGCTTCGGACACGCACACAAGCTCTCTCTATCTCTCTCCCTCTCCTCCCTTCCTCCCTCCCCCTCTCTCCCCTACCTCTCGCTCTCTTTCTCTCTCCCTCTCTCTCTCACACTCTCACACTCTATCACTCTCTCTGTCTCCCCTGTCTTTCAATCTCATCTCCACTCCCCTTGCCTCTATTTGAGACCAGTCTTGCAAAACAGCAGTCAGCCAAAGAGTTGATCACTTCAACCCTAGGCCTCCTGGATCCGGAACCCTGCTTCTCTAGGCCCCTCAACCTTCAAGCCCTAAAGGTGGTTTCCCAAAATTAGGTGTACTTTTCGGGGTCCTTATAATATAATTAGGATTAAAGCATTTTGGTGTCTATTTTGGGGCCCCCTAAGTTTGGGAAACTACCATTTGCGTACCCTCAACAACTTCCTTCCGGGCCGTGGACAGGCTTGACATGCAGCGGGTATCCTTTTTCATCACGTCCTTTGCGAAGTACGGCATTGAGGTGCGAGATCTGTTGCCAAGAAGGTAGGGTCTGCCTTGAAGACACTTTTGTATGGCTAAGACCTTTCTTGAGAAATGCACCTGTATGTATAGTATATATATATACACATCTATCTCGGATATATGTATAAATATATACATATATATCAAGAACTAAGGATCCCATAGGGTCCAGTGTGGCTTTTAGTTATGAAGCCGTAGCTTCAGGGTCAGGGCTGTCGAAGGGTAGAAAGATTCACAGTAAGAGTGCTTCAAAAAATTCTGCACCAATCTGCATGTCCTGAGCCCTAGATGGCACAGCAGCTCAAGTTCCTTGATTGTTGCAACTTCTTCGGTGAACAATAGAACTCATGAGCGCTCGAAAAAGGCATCGTTTAAACATGTGCTTCTTGTAGCAACACCAATCTCCTCAAGAAAAGGATTCTGAACAGGATCTGTAGTACGCTTGTAGTCGCTACATATAGCCGTGATGACTTGGGAGCCTTAGGGCCTTAGGGTTGCAAACGAAAATGGGGGTTTCCCCAAAATAGGGGTACCATTTTAGGGTCCCCATAATAAGGATTATAGTATATTGGGGTCTATATTGGGGTCCCCCTATTTTGAGAAACTACCAAATGGGAACTACTATATGATTATGGGGTATATGTGCATAGTAACCCAAATAGAGATTCAAATGGGAAATCAAAGGCACATGAAATGGCAACTACTATATATTATCGGGTAATATGTGACGAGACCTAATCCTGGGCCCTAATTTAATTGCAAACAAACCCATTTGTGCCCTAAACCCTAAACTCCTCCCAAGAAGGACAGGCGCTTCTGGAAGGCTGCTGCGGCAGCCGTTGCCAAGAACACACAGCCCTTAACTCCACAGGCCCCACGACTTAGAGTTTGGTGTTGAGGGTTTAGGTTTTAAGGTTTAGGGTCTAGGGCCATGGGCGGCTTTTCTGAAACGGGCTTTCAAAATTGCAGGAGCGTCCTGATACCCGCGACACATTAGGATGCTTGGCATGGGTGACTCCAGGAGGGGGCTGATGATTTAGAGGAACTCCTGAAGAACCAAGTGATCCTAAACCCTAAACTATGTGGGTCAGGTTTGAGCTTTAGGGGATCTACCCACATGAAGGGCTTTGTGTTTAGGGACGGACGTTATTTTGGAATGGCAAGGTTTTTTGTGGCGGACGCGATTCCAAGACGGTTCTACACAATTTCCCCACAATTTCAAAGCGGTGATTCGGGCAAATTCCTCCTGAAGACAACCTTGATCCGCATCAAACATCGATGACCTTGGTCTGTGGAGGTCGACCTCGTGTTTGCAATAAGCTTGAACACTATCCAAGAAGTTGAATCTCCTCGGCTTGTACCCGATGAAGGATGCTCATACGTTCTTGTTCAAACATGGTTCATCTCCTCGGAGAACAGAAGGAATAGCAGGAAAACGCAACTTTCAAATACGTTGAATGCAGCTTATGTTCATCATCATAAAAATGTGCCCTGTTCCTTTTCCCACATGCAAAAACATACTCGCAAGATGTCTTTTGGGTTTTTGTCCGTATAGAAGAGGCATTCATCGCGTCATGTGTAGTCCTTGTGAAGATATACACAGGCAGCCGTACTAGATAACTTGGGGAACCTTTTTCTACGTCTCTTCTCATTCCCATTCGCAGTTTTGACCCAGCGTCACAAGCATAATTACATTGGAGTAGCCCTGGTAACCTGCCACACACCCCTTCCCAGCTGCTCAAAACCTGAAAACCTAAACCCAAAACTTCTGTAAGCATGCTTCTTGGCAGGAGTTGGTCAGCCTACTAGATGCCTTTCGCAAGAGCAAGCTGAAGTCAGAGGCCGTCTACCAGGCAAGACATGACATTTGTGGCTCTTTAGGGTTTAGGGTTTAGGGGTTTAGGCTCCACAACCCTCCCTAAATAGCGTTTGGGGTCTAAGGTCTAGGGCTTCTGGTTGAACACGCTAATGGGGAGCAGCTAGGCCTCCTTCCCCTTGCGCGAGATTGTAGGAGCCTTACATAAGCTACACTGCCGATATTAGGTTTACTGAGTGACCCTGAAGGGTGGATATCGGGGTCCCTTTGGTAGATTAGTATGGTCCCTGATATATTCCCTGATAGCATCCCATGACGTTTAATCATATAGGAAGTATTGACTGTAGCTCATGTAGAGATGCGCACCTGGAAAGTACCCCACTTGGAAGCTTCCTGGGTCATGGGCACCGCAAAAGTAAGTGACTAGGTGCCAACAGAAGACTTTCTTCTCATCGAAAATAGCGGGTATGTTTGCCATTATTGTTGTTCTTCTCCTAGCCACGACCCGTACAAGAGTTGTGAGCACACGTGGCCCAGGGCAGTGTGGGCTGTAAGCATCGCCGTTGGCAAATCTGCATCATCCAGTCTTTCTGGGCTGCACATTAACATTTTGGGACTGCAACGTATTCATATTCGCACTATGGCCACCATTGCTCTGTCGCTGATGCCGCTTGATCGTACGCGGGCTCCATGATTCTTACAATGGTTCTTCATTTTCGTCATGAGCTCATACCAAGCTTCGGCAAAACTAGCCTTTGACACTGTGGATGGCCCAGCACTGGAAATAGCGTAGTCTCTCCCTCCTCCATCCACAGTACTGTGTTGCTGTTAAGGAACTTAAGACAATTTGCTAGAATAAAGAAACCACCCTGTTATTTACTATGTACCTGTATTATGTTAACTTAAGCCTGAGACTTAAGCCCTAAACCCTATGTACCCATATTCTGGGAACTTAGCTTAAGTTCCTTAACAGCGAAGCAGAGTAGGCAAGCCTTAGATCGGCTTCGCCATGGAGGGAACCACATTACCCAGGGAGGATGGAGAGAGCAGCTCGGAGGAAGTGGAGGCAGCCTAATGGATTTGGGGTTTAGGATTTGAAGGGTTTTCAGGGCTTGAAGGGTTGAGGGTTAGGGTTTAGGGGTTAGGGTGTAGGAATTGGTCTAGGGGGTTGGGGATGAGGGTTTAGGGTTTTAGAGTTTAGGGATCAGGGTCCACGGATAAGATTATGATAAAGGGGATTCGTTTAGGCTTGAGGGATTGGGCTCGAGGGCAAGTGTTTGAGGCTTAAAGTCAGCCCTCAGAGGTATTGCAGGCACATCTCGCAACTTGGCGATCAGTCTTGCGGCGCGTGAGAAAAAGGATGCCCAGCTGTTCTTGAGGACGAAAACTGCTTTGGAAACGACATAGAACCCTAAACCTCTAAACCCCCAAACCCTAAACCTATAGCCCTGAGCACTCCCCAAGATGTTCTCCAAAAGGGGCTAATTGCAAAGCTCGCTGCACCTTGCTCCCACCACCATCCATAGCCTAAGCTCTAAACCTTGCATACTGCCCCCACTCTGTAACAGCTGCATATTTGTGATAGTATAGGTATATGTAGCCCCTAACATGACCCCTAATATAGACTGTTGCAGGGTGGGGGGGATGCAGTACCCAACCTAAGCCCATCACTATCCATGTCAGGGTGAAGCCGGAGATGCTGCGGAACTCTCAGAGCCTTGCAACACTGTACACTTACTGGGGGTTGGTAGGGAATAAGGGAATAAAACCCCGAAATAATCCCAGCATGGTATATTCCCTGATTCCAGATTAACCCCCAGTAAGTACAGGGCTGATAGGATCCTTCCTATGTGCAACACGCACCCAGCCTGAGACCTCCCGGTGACAAAAACAACGCGCAAATAAGCCCCAAATATCCCCTCAGTAGACCTTCTTTGGGTCTTATTGGGTCGTGCTCCTGAATATAGACCCCCAAATATTACAGTCCTTCTTGTTGGGACCCCCAAAAAGGTACCTCGAATTTTGGGAGAGTACAATTTACGGCTGGGGAGTGTTAGGCTGGGGGTAGTATAAGATCTGTTGAGCAGCAACGCTGAAAAGTTTATGGCCACAGGCTTCAAGGGTGTTGGGTTTCAGGGTTGTTTAGGGTTTAAGGGCTTATGATTCAAGAGTTGGGGCCATGTGAGCTATAGTCTAAACCTCCTTAAAGGGGGTTATATAGGGGATTATACAGGGGACTACTATAGGGGTTATCAAGGGGGATACTAGGAGTTTAGATTATAGCTCATATGGCCAAAGGTTAGAGCTCAGGATTCAGGGCTAAAGCTTCAGGATGAACAGTATCATCCATCGGTCCGGGGCATCATCACAGTCATATCATCATCCATATTACCATCAGCCATGTCATGTTTTGGCTTAAGGAAACCTGATCTTCAAAGTATACGCTGGTATCGTAGTGGTACGGTGACGATTTAGCGTTTAGGGTCTTGGGTTTAGAGTTGAGGGTTTAGGGCGTGAACCATTCCCCTGTCTCCTACACCGTAGCTCCTAGACTCCAACCCAGAATGCTAAACCACAATTTCTGTCATGATCCTAAGCTCTAAATCCTGAACTCCCGAAGCTTCCTACAGCTTTGCAATTTTCTGTCTTAAGCTTTAAAACTGAAACCCAAAGACCTAAAATCCTGAACTCCACTTGAACCCATCTACCCTTGCATAGTCCCTGAACCCTGAACCAGATGATATATTTCATAATCCCTAAACCCCTACAACCTAAACCCCAACCCAGATGATATATGTACCTACCTAGCCCAGGAACCTCCATCCGGCAGCCTCGTGGTCTTGGTTGGCCTTCGTCGTGTGGAGTTGAACGGCTTGGTGGGAACAGTCGAGGTCCATGGGCTTTGATTTTAAGGTTTCGGGTTCAGGGTTGAGGCTTTAGGGTTTATAAGGTCTGGTCTCAGGATTATATTGAGGTTTCTGAAATTAGGGTCCTTCTTGGGGAGTCCTCATTTCAACTGTTATAGTACTTTGGGGTTTACGTTAAGGCCTCCTATTTCTGGAAACCTCCTCCACGCAGGGTTCGGGGTCTGGGGTCTGGAAGCCTTAGAGATGGGATTGATTTTAGTGTCCTTATGTTGGTAGCTCTATTGTTTGGGACGCGTACTTGAAAATCCTTACTAGTAGAAATCCCATAAATGGTTTCTCTCCAGGCTTAGGCTGTGGTTTCGGGCATAAGGGGTTACAGGTGTGAGTATTGCATCTTATAGGATGATGTTCACCAGGACTAGTACTTTGGACACCTCATCTTTTACTTGCAGCAGTGGCCAAAGTAGACTCCTTGTCATTGCAATCCTTGCGGCGCCAGCAGTAGCGGTAGTGGCCACAAGGAATAGCAACAAAAGCATGAATTCCTGATGCGTATTTAGATTTCAACATGAACTGAGGCAAATGGCCCACCAGGCCGGGTTGCGGTGCGCCTGGGATCTGGGAAAAGTCTCGCCGTCCCACAGCTGAATTGAGAAATCACTTTCTCTTAGCATTGCAGTCTTCTGAGGAATTGATCTTTCGTATTTGTTATGGTATAGCCCCAAGGATCTATTAGATGTATCGGGGCTCCATGGGGGCTACCCCTAAACCCTTACCCCCTAAACCCTGAACCCTGCTGTAGGGTCCCACTCCTCCAGGGCATCCCTTGCGCAGTATTCAGAGTGAGGACAATATAAGACGGAGAGGCAAAAGGGGAATTGAACATGAAACAGAAGGTATGTAGAGTGTATGTCAAGAATTCAGTGGGGTTGCTATAATACCAACATCAAAAAATCATTCCTTTTGGTGGCATATCGAGTTATGCGATAGTGACAGCAGCTTATAGGGTTTAGGCCTTAGGGGCTTCCCAAAACGGTTTGTAACCCTTTAAGATTCCTTGGGGTTCCAGAGGGCTGTAGTACAGGGCTTAGGGTCCGGGGATTTGGGTTTAGGATCTCAAGTTTTCGAGGATTGGGGCTCGGGCTCAGGGTTGAGGGCTTGTCCACTTATGGTGCCCATTTTGGGGCCCCTACATTCTGGCTACACTGGTTGGGGTGCACAGGCATAATGCCACCCTAATCGTTCAGAGCCTCCTGATGGGGGCTCCATCTGCCGAGAGTTTAAGTTTTAGGGTTTAGGACAGGCATGTGGTGTTGTATGGCCAACTGTAAGTGGCCATATAGAGTCTTATGGGCTTTATAATGTCATAAAAGCATATGCCAAATTGTTTGGAGACATTCCAAGCCTGTGTCCTAATCTTACTGGAAACCTGAAGGAACTCAGTGCGTTTCACAGGCAGGCGTAATGTAGAAGCCTGAAAAGCATCGTACTGCCCAAGCGCTATTCCAATGATTTAGGCCCCTACATTATGTAAGATGCACCCTTTAGACATCAAAAAAGCCTAGCTTCCCTGTCATGCTCCATGAGTGGCAAACCGCAAGCCCTAAACCCTTTAGCACCTGTGCCTATGAGCCATATTACTAACATATTATAAGCACCTGTGCCTGTGAACCCAGGTAAGACCCGGCAATCTGCGGCTTGCTGAAGTTGATGGCTTCGATGTGCCCGACGAGGGTGACACTGGGCCATTGTTGGATCAAAGGGTTTAGGGTTTAGGCTCTAAGGTCTATGATACAGGGGCTAGATAATTTCCACTATTATTTTGAGGCCTATTTTGAGGCACCCTGCACCATGGTTATGCAAGCAACCTAGGACTATAAAAGATGTTGTTAATTATTTGGGCCCGCGTAGTAGAGATTTAGTTGTTTGGCTTAGGATTTCGGCTTAGTATGTTGGGTTTAGCGTTTAGGGTGCTTCTGACATGAACCGCCCCTTGTGTCCGGGTGGTCCCAAACTCGGTACTCTCGAGTGCTGTAAGTTTGAGACATGCTCAACCATGCATTGTAGACGTGACATTCTAAAACCCAGAAAGTTCCACAATCCTGCAATGATTCTCGGATGGACTCCCTCAGCGGATCCATCCATACCTTAGACCCTGCACCATGCTGTTCCCTCCGTGACACAGGAACCTTGAGCTCTTAACCCTCAAACCCTTAAACCCTAAACCCTCAAGCCCTAAAATCCTAAACCCTCAAACCCTAAACCCTTAAAACCCTAAGCCCTTAAACCCCCCTAGACCCTTGAACCCAGGAATCCGATGCCTCTGATGGAGCTGGTTTGGGCGGCTTGCGTGCCAGGAAGGCAAGTGCAACACCGCAGTGCTGTGGAACTTCTCGCGCCTGTTCCCTGGCTCCAGATTTAGAGTTAAAGGCGGGTGGGTGGGGGATTGCAAATAGGGATTACTATAGGGGCATATATGAGCTATAGTCTAAACTCCTAGTATCGCCTTCAATAACTCTTCTACATAATCCCCTAGATTAGCCCCGTTGAGCAGTTTAGACCATGGCTCATATGGGGATTATACAGGGATCATTCTAAGGATCCACTCCCCTAAACCCTAAACCTAAACCCGTTATTATTGGTATTGAACTGTTCAGTTATTATTGCTATTGTTGTTACTGTTATTAGTATTAATAATACATTAATATCATTTTACTCTTCTTTTTGTAGTATAAAGATCCACTCTCCCTTATGGCTCCCTGTCTAGCTTGGATCTGGTTGAACCTTGTTTTTTTTTGGTTGTGGTTCCGAAAGTTAGGTAACATCACTGTATTGCTTTAACTGGCGTGATGGGGATTATATGGGGCTTTATAGCCTTTAGTTTAGGGTCTAGGGTCTAGGGCTTTGGTTTGCCAAAGTTAGGGCTCCCTTGTAGGTAAGGTCCCCATAAGAAGGATCGGCGTATTTTGGGGTCTTCATTAGGTCACGCATATTCTTGAAAACTAGCATTTTCTGAAGAACACTTCTGTTTAATTTCAAATCCCGATTGGTGTGGGTTCTGAATTGCGCGAAGCTTGGCCGAAATTATTCAGCACCCTTGGGTTTAGGGTCTAAGGGTTAAGGGTTTAGGGTTTAAGGACTTCAGTTTATTTGGAGGGTGCTGATGTATGCAAAGTTTCGCATCCCGAAATATGTTGTGCATAAGTAAGCTGCGGGGATTGTCTTTTTGGGCGACCTTAAACCCTAAACCCTGCCTGACCTAGCCCAGATTGCCTAAGGATCTCCAGCGTCAGAATTTCCAGATTTGGGTCTTTCCCAAGATTACGGGTACCATTCTGGGGGTTACAGGAGGGACATAGGGTTTAGGGATTAGGGTTTAGGGTTTCCCAAAACTGGGGGGAACCATTTTGAGGATTCCCCATACAGAGGATTATAGTATTTTTGGGTTTATATTAGGGTCCCCCTGCTTTGGGAGGCCAGGTCTCAAAATGCCGGCTTCTTGTTTCAAACCGAGTCCACGCAATCAGTTTTGCAATTGGGTACCTCCAGTAGCTGCCCGAATCCTCCATAATGAGAATGTTTTGGAGGTGCTTGATTTGTCTGTAACTTTTGAGTGTGCCTAGGCTAGCGCTTCTCCTATGGGGCTTAACTAACAACAGCTACTGATGTCTGCAACCGTCCTCGATTGAATTAAATGTACACCATCTACTGAGCTCCGCAACTCTCCTCATTGATATTTGTTTCTGCGCTGAAGGCATTCCACCCCTCGCATCCTGAATAGGGACCCATTTTTGCTTTTGGGGGCCCAAGCACGCTCATGAGGATCCAAGATTGAGCTGAGAAACACCTTGAAACCATGGTTGTTCACACGGGTCCTTCACTCATGAAAACAACCCCCCCCCCCCATCAGATAATGTTTCCTACTGTATTCCCCCCCGTGTGTAGGCGACAACAGCAAGATTGCAAATTAGAAGGTTGCTAAGGGGGGCGTGGTTCAGGAGGGATAAGTAACCTGGCACTTAATCCGATACTCCCCAGTGCTTCCTAGTATTCTCCAAGGCTCCCTAGTGAGCTATAGTCTAAACTC
>CAJNIZ010031447.1:44743-72908 GCA_905231905.1 Symbiodinium pilosum | reverse complement strand
CGAAATGCGATTTCCAGATTCCTGAGTCTGAATATTGAAAGTTCGCGAGGTTTTTGGGGTTAGGGGCGGGGCGCGGAATTAGCGGGGACTAGTAAACCCTGCTAACTAGGGGTCGCCCCCGGGGGGGGTAGGAACGCGGGGTTTCAATTGAAACCCGGCTAACCCGGGGGGTAAAAGCCATTTGCTGCTAACCTGACCGCACGAGCTGGCGGGGGTTGGTTAGCGGGGATCGCTCCAAACCTAGGGGGAACGCGGGCTTTCAATTGAAACCCGGCTAACCCAGGGTCGCCCCGGGAGGGGGGGTGGTTAGCGGGGTTTTCAAGTCAGCAGGCTGTTGCGGAGATCATGCTTTTCGCGGGATCCTGGGGAGAAAGAATTCGCGGGAGGCTGGGCTCCAAAAGTTCGCGGGCAGAGGCTCCTGGAGTTCGCGGGAAACGGTTTCGACTTGAGCTCAGTGCCCAAGTGACTTTGAAAGTGATTCGTGCCTGACGCCTTCGAAACGACTTGACATCATGGCCTTGGATGAGGCGGTGACCCCATCTCCTCGCCCTCTTCGCTTGGAGGAGGACCTGGTGACGCCTGAAGCTGACAAGCAACCTGCGCCAGGTAAGAGCTCGGAAGATTCTTTCCAACTTGCGCGTGAGATGAAGTTTGACGGGCAAGCCGAGGACCCCTTCATGATGGAGATTGAAGCATCGGCTGAATCCGGCGGCTACCAGCAGACTCTGAAGGACATTTAGCAGTCTCAGTATTAGATTTCATTTCTCAGGTGCCAGTCTCAAGAATGCTCAGGCAGATCAATTTTGAATCAGCCTACTTTGATTCCGTCAGCTGATCGAAGCAGAAGTGAAGGCTTGTCCCAGACTGTCGCGCGAAAATTGCCTCAAAGCCTTGCCATGTGTGCTGTGCAATTGCTTCAATGTGCTGTGTGGATACTGATGATGCCTGGGGCCTAGAGAGTGGGAAAGTGGGCGGTCTAGGCTCCAGGCTTGGCTAGGACCCTGTTGTCAGGGGCCTAGCCAAAAGCAAAGAGTAACTGGGGCCTGGGGAGTGGGTAAGTGGGCGAGCCAGAACCCAGTAGGTAATCATCATCCCATCCTGTTTTTTAAGGTTTTGGGGTCTAGGATTTGGGTTTGAAATGTAGGATTGGCAATACTAACAATAAGGGATTGGCAATACTAACAATAAAGTTTGAAAGTTGATGGTTAATAATTAGTATTTAGGATTTGGGTTTTAGGCTTTGAGAATTTTTGGCTCAATGAATCCCCACAAAAAAGAACATCACTTTTGAAATGACTGCGCATCACTTTTATAAGATATGGCCTTTCGGCTAAGCACCGGTCGCTTCTACCCCTGCAGGTTGGCCCCGGTTGTAAAGTTTGGAGGCTGAAAGGCCTTAAGCGGGGTGAGGTTTCTTTTGATGCCGAGCTTGTACAGGATGCTTGGTACTACTGTGCAGTATGCGCCATAAACTGGCTAGGGGGGTTTGGAGCCTTCCCTAAGTCGCCGTGCCCTGAGAGACAGGCTGGTGGCAACCGTGAAGTTGAGGAGCTCCTTAAGTTTGAAGTTCGGTCGTTTTTTGCTAGAATTCGACAAGAAAGGTGCTACGCCAGCGACATCCCAATTTGACATCGCCATTTTGGATGTGTCGTCATCCTGGTTCTCTCACGTTGCCATCGTTGACCATGACATAGCCCATCAATGCCCATACGGGCTTTTGCTAATGCCCTGGTGATTTTGGGTAAAGAGTTAAGATGGGCCACTAGCCATTCACATGCAGACACGTCCATGACCGAACTACTCGTCAATTTGCACCCGTTTACGACCTCCTAGTAACTTCAACAAATTCCGCCAGTCGTATGTGTTACGTGGAGATTGCGCGACCGATGTGCCTTTTGAAGCCTACACTTTCGCCGAAGATTTGCGTACCTTCCAAGTAGCCATCAAGTGGTTCAGGAAACGTATGGGTATAGATTTGTTGCCAGGGGATATCTTGACAAACTGTCGAAGTTTGTACTTTCTGGGATATTTTCGCCCTACCAATGGGTTGCCTATCATGCTCAGCATATGCGTGAGCCGGACCCCCAAGCTCATTCAGGAAATCTTCGCGCAACGTTCAGCACGAAAGTTGAGGTTCGATTTCCATATCAACTTACGTCGATTCCTTGAAGCATTTGTGAATACCCATTGTGACATAGCCACGCACCTGCCGGGCTACGTTCACTGTAGCTCGGATTGCATACGCTGATGACAAAAATGTCAAAGTAAAACTGTCTGTTTGTCTGTCCGTCTCGTCTATCTTGTCTGTCTTGTCTCGCTTGTCTCTATCGTCTTGTCTGTCCTGTCTGTCCTGTCTGTCTGGTCTGTCTTATCTGTCTTGTCCGTCTTGTCTTGTCTTGTCTTCGTTTGTCTTCGCTTGTCTTGTCTTTGTCGGCGTCTTGACACGAAAAGCCACGGGCATCGTTTTCACATGGTCAACTGTCGGTGAACGCGGCCGGACAATGCCAGCCGGCCTCAGCATGCGAAGCAGCTTCTCATCTGCGTGAGCCTCCTGGGCCACCTAAACAAAATTTGTAACGGATCGCACGAAGGGCGCCGGGACTTGTCCGTGCCTCGATCCAGCAAAGTTTGTACACATGCTTTGCAGAGATTTCCAGCCGTATGCAAAAACAGATGATGTTCTCGCTCTTGCTGCCTGAGCTGGCGAGCATATTTCCTCGCATGTTTGCTGAACACGTGCACGTAAATGTCCATTTCGGCCGCCGCGCAAAAAGGACCCGGCAAAATCTCTCGGCCATTCTCACGGCGTGAGCAATCTCAGGACTTCCGGATTGGCATTGGAACTGCGAGCCTACTCGAGCACGATCCACTCCAGATGGATGACCGTGCCTCAAGTGAGGTCGGCTCCATTCTGCAACCCTTGGTGCAAGCACCTCTTGCACTTCGAGGCGTGTGCTGTTCCTGCTCGCTGGACTCCATGCGTGCCATGCGCTTCCTCAGGTTATCCTCGCGCGCATCAAAAAGGGCATCAGTGCTTGCTTCCTCGCACGGAGAAAACAGAAAGTCGACCATCCGTTGTGACTTACATCAATCACTCGAACGCACGGACCACTTCTTGCCCCCCTCGAGCCAAAAGCAAATTTGCAGAACTACTGGACCAGCTTCCCTTCACCCTGCTCCGTGCCTGCACGACAGTGAGAAGATTACAGCATCTTCTCAATGCTCGACATCGTGACACGTAGCTGGCACATGCTGGCACCAACCTACCCCAGAACACGCCGATGCCACAAAATTCAAAAGTGAAGTCACGCACCGCTGCTTGACAATACGTCGGTGTCGCCGCGGGACCAAGGCCAAAGGCGGAGATGTTCGTGGGAGGGTCTAGAAGAGAATTTGAAAGGATGCAGGCCAAGCAAAGGCTGAGGTGTTTGCGAGAGGGTCTATAAGAGGAGATTTTAAAGGAAAACAAATTAAGAAAGAGGATGTTTTAGAGGAAAACAAATTAAGAAGGGCCGAGAGCGCTGGAGGGTCATATAGAAGACGAGTTTAGAGGGGTCTAGAAAAGGGAGCAGAGGCCGGAATCCGAGATGTTCGCAGGAAGGTATAGTTTAGGGGGAGTCGGCCGGGGGTGTTTACAAGATGAATTTAAAGGAAGGAGGCAAGAAAAAAAGATATAGAAGGGATAAGAGGAAAGACGGCGATCGGCGAGGGATCAAAGTATCAGGATTCCTGGGGATAAAGAATCGCGGCTTTTGTGCGGAATATCATAATAGGAACAGAAGGAATATGGCAGGATGATATGGGAAGGGAAGGGGGAGAGGACCGCGTTACAAACGATATTGCACGTATCACATATAGATTTGGGCTCGAAAGATTTCGATATGATATAAATTGAAATGCCGTTTGTAATTGATGAATCTAAAATTGACCTGATATTGGAGAAGATTGAATATGAGATAAAATTATTTCTGATTTGATTTTTCTAGATTTGATATTCAATTATATTTTATATAAAATCTCAATGATATTATTTTAAGAATTTAGATTAAAGATGAAAATTCTATTAAATTTGAATTCTATATTCTACTTGAATATATTAAAAATGATATTCTAATTTTAATAAATTCTTGAATTTTGATATTTATTAGCTACCGAATAGAATTGAATTATTTTATTTTCACGAATTATATATATTCTATTTATTTGAAATTATAAGATATATTGGGATAGACTATTTTTCGATTTTAGGGAGAATATCTGATATAGATTCTTTAGGTTATATTGAAAATATGTATTCTTAAGATTATAGCTTATGAATTCAAAATTTTCTATTCGTTGAATATAGTAGGTCTTATAATAAGGAGGAGAAGGATAATTCTTAAAAATAAGAATCTTATTATAATTATTAATATTTTCGAAAATTAATTTAGCAATTATATTGATGATAAAAATCTAAAGGAAAAATATATATTTCTTTTTGATTTATATTTTATTAGATCTTGAAAGAAGAACGAATTTCTAGAAATTTATATTTCAGGTAATAAGATATAGAATTATGGAAAAAAAAATGATTTATTATTATTAATATATACTAAAAATTATCGAAAATATTTATCGTTGGAAATATTTTATATTAATTATATATTTATATATATATAATATTTTATTATTATTGAGAATTTATATTCTATATTATAGGAATTCGATAAGAAATTGATAAATATTATGATTTTTTCTAGACATTATGATAATAAAATAATACTTCTATAAAATGATATATGAAATTCGAATTTAATTTTCAATATTGGAATATATTAATATTTGAAAGATATATTTTAAAAGATGCTTAATTTAAAGAATCTATTCTATATATGAGGGCCGCCTCTAATAATATTATGCTAATTCGATTAAATATTTGAATTTAAATGAAAGGAAAAATGAGAATTATTTGAATTTATTAGAATATTTTGAAATATATTTAGAAAAATCATAATTATGAATGATATATATATATGTCGTATTGGAGTAGATATAATTTGATGATTCGTAGAATATGTTGCAAGTTATTCGGATATGATTTCGAAAAATATAATTTGATGATATTGCCGTTTCTATTTCGTAATCAATATGATATAATTTCAATTCTAGATCAATCGATAATTCATTTGATATAGATTTTAATTTGGATTATTTATTCTATTTTTCTCGTGATATCGTTAATATTTTTCTAGATATGAATAATGAAATATATTATATCGAGAAAGATTTTCGAATTAGGAAATGAATATAGAGAAATTTTATCTTGAATTTTCTCTAGATGAAAATTTTATTATTATAAGATTATCATCGATATTCGATACGAAGACGTCGAAATCGTTGGAAAATTAGAAGATAAATATTAATAAGAAATGACATCCGCCTTCTGATTACGTAATTCTTCCGCTGACCGCGACAAATTAGACGAGAAGAAAGATATAATACGAAAGAAAAATAATATAGAAGAATCAATCTTCAAATGAAATGAATTCTATGCGAATTCATCATTAAATCGATTTCTTCCGATTTTCTCAATATCTATAGAAATATTTTGCGCCGCCGGGATCTATTCTGATAGGATAGCATATTTATTCAATAAATATATATCGATAGATTTCGACCTCATTCTGCGGAACAGATCTTCGAGGAGAACTCGACGAAATTTCTATATTATATGATCATATGAATCTCTCATTGAAGATCAATAGAATTATGATTTCGTAATTCTCGTTATGAAGATATTCGTTTCTGATAGAATCTATCGTTATATATCTGATAAAGAAAAAATCTATAAATTTCTGATTATCTTGATTCAATCTCCCGGATATCTCTAAATCAATCGATTCCTATCATAAATTCAATATTTAATATCATATTTCAGAATATCGGAATTGGGATTTAGAAAATTCATAACGATCAATAATAGCCAATTCCGTTCTTGCCAGCGAATGATAAAGAAATAATAAGAGATAGAGAGACTATTACGAAATCAGAAATTAGGCAGAAGAATTTCTATTATGAAGAAATCTCTAATACGATCGCTAAGATATCGTCAGATCTCATTTGGAGATCAGATGGCAAAAGATGAATCCCTTCTGAAATAGAATTTATCTTTATCTCATCTCTATATAATGATAGATAATATTCCGTAAATTATTATCTATCAGTTGATTCTGATCCGATCCCATATAAGCTAGGATATAGAATCTTCATATATCCTATCCCTAGCGGAAATGCGGGCAAATCTTATTATCTAGGAGAATTAAATATTCAATCGCATATCTACGATATCATTCAGAATCCTATTTTGGAAGAAGATATCGGAAATTAGATTAGGGATTATCTATAGGCATTTATTTCTCTTCAGAATAGTATAAATTCGCATGCGAGCCTGATTGAATATAAAAGCCTATTTGAATATGAATCAAAGAGAATATCATATATCAAATTCAAGAATTCCTTGGATATCCCAATTTTATCGACGTCGATTTATCGAAATATCATAATCAATCGATTTATGAACGGAAGAAGATATTGAAGAATAAATTGAAACTTGACAAGATCTCTGAAGAAGATCCTCATCCTATAATTAATTGATTATTGATTAGAAAGTTTCGGGAAAAGATAGGAAAGATCAATCAATTGGATCGTCCGAAGATTTTTTCAAATCAATCCATGCCAAGATCCAAATCCCCGAATCGTATGGGAAGACGAGCTGATAATCATTGAGAATCATCCAGGAATTCATCGAGAAAATTTTGCATAAAATATTTATATCGTTCGTAGAAATAATCAAGAAAGATCCGGATATGATTTCATAGATAATAGCAACGCAAATATTGAATACGATTGAATTAAGGAATCTGGCGCAATAAAAAAAGATATCGTATTTCTACGATATAACCTCAATTCAAGAATATAATTATTCCAATTCGCTTTCCTTTTCAAATCGAAAATCCTGAAGAAAAAGAATAATTCGCGTGATAGGCGCCTTCAAGACGATGATATTAATTATTTCCGGAAGATTATTTCTCTGATTTCTTAGAATATCGCAAAATTTCCGTGAAATTCTTTACCCATTAATAAGGAGAAAATCTATTTCTAGAGCTCGAATCTCATATCATATTTCGAGATCGTCTCCAATTCCTATTTGGGTCTTCCAAAATATCTTAGATATCTTTTCCTGCGAAAATATCATTAAATAAATCCAGCTCGAATTCTAAGAGGAGATGGCATGCGATCGTCTAAATTCCTCGATCTCCCAGACCCCGTCAACCCCCCGTCGATTAAAAGAGAGATCCCATAACCGAATATCCTTATTAATTTTGAAATAAATAACGAATATCATTTGCGTGCATCATATTACTATTGACATCATCGTAACTATTAATATTTACATAGGTAAGGTCAATATAATCTCTCAAATAGTGATCTTAATTCGAATTCATTGAAGATATTACGAATATCTTTCTAGAATAAAATATAGATAAATCGATATCTATTCCTATTTATCCTTTCGAATACCTCCAACCCGCAGATCTCCTCGCAGGGAACAATTAAACCTCGTACTCTCGCAAATCGACCCCCCCCCCCTGGGAATGCCACCGCAAATCATAGCCCTGATCAAGAATATAATTTTTTGAAAATAATCTTATATCAAATGCAGTTGGAGATCTAATATCTTCATCAAATAGAATCGATTTCCTCATAAGATCATTTTTCCCGGCCTCAATCAAATTATTTCTTGCAGACCACAGACGGAAATAAATTGGCGTCTATTCATTATCAATTAGATGAAATCGTGAAGGACCAATACAAAAGGAGGATCCTTAATATCCTGCCGCATGAAGTGCGTCCGGCCCAAGGCTCGTTCCCACTTGCAAATTACGAAGAATCTCGACGATCTTATCCAAAGAATTTATCCCAGGGAACGGTCCAGCAATTCCCCCTCTATAGGCTTATCAGAAGGCGGCCTATCCAGAAATTTGGATAGATGCTTAAATTTCGCCTGCTCATTTTCAATAACAAGATCAGGAAATCTCAAATAGTTATCCGTTTTTGCGAGACCCGCCCCAAACCTATCAATCTTTCGTTCTCTTGCAGGAGCGCGAGGAGTCGCAGCCAACAGGTGCACCGCAGGTTCAGCACCACAGGTGGGTAGTTCCAGGCATAGGCGATGTAGGCCCCCAGAATAGTTTCATGGAAACTGTGGGGTTTAGGTCCACCTACGCCCCTCCCCCTGTGCCAGAAGCCTACAAAGCAGCAGCATCACCTGTGCAAGCCCCAGCATGGTTCCAGACCACTCAGACTGCATTTGCACAGGTACATGCGGCCACTCAAGCTCGCCTTGAGCATGAAGGTCAAAGAAGGAATGCTGCCGAGCCTCGCACCGAGCAGTCAGTGTCATCGGTGTTCATGCAGTATTCCGGCATGGCGCCAACACCTGTGGCAGCTCCAGGCCGCACAAGGGGTCCTGCAGGCCACGCAAGGGGCCCGCCCGAGCACTTGGCCCTTGCATCAATTCAGTCCAGGCGCCAGCCGCAAGCACAGCAGTGTCCGTGCTTGGTCAGGTGCACGCACTTCGTGCCACATCGGGGCCGCAGCGGCCGGCTGCAGTTGCATCCCAGCAGTCTTCCCAGAACACACCACGCCCTGCCTTTCAGGGCTTTGTGTCCACGTGCACAGTGTGCTTGGAAGAGTTTACTTCCGGAGACCTGGTCTCACGCATGAGTTGCGGTCATGCTTCCACAGTGTGTGTCTTGGTGAATTGGCCATGCAAACAAGCGCAAGCTTCGAGGAAGAGTACGTGAGCTTGGATTGCCCCAATTGCAGAACGGCGGCCCATGTCATCCGAACATGGCGTGTGCCCACTGCCCCATCAGTTGCCTCCGAGCCTGCTGAGGAGTCAGCAAGTGCAGCCGCCCCACAGTCATTGCAGGCCGATGATGCTCCAGCGTCAGCTACGGCAAATCCCAGCACACCTCCTCAGCCGACAGCTGAGCCTGAATTCGGTCTGCCTGGAGCACCTCTCCGGCCACTGAGCAGCACAAGAAACAGGTCATGCCAGTTGGCCTGTAAGCCCAGCTGAGGGAATCAGAGCACAGGCTGTGCCACGTGCCGGCACCGTGCGCAGCATACAATTTGTGTCTTGCCCCGTCTAGCTGGAGCCCTTCAAAGCCATGCCAAACCTTTCAGGGGTTGCGCGTGCTTCCCTCAAATGAGGAGCGGGAAGGCTGAAGTACCTGCAGAGATAGGCACAATCATTGAAATTGCTGCACTTGCCCTAATTGGGATCTCCACGGGCCTCTTTGTTGTACGAAGGCCAGAGATCCCATCGTTTTCCCATTCCCGCAGCTCGCTCCACCTGGCCGTTCAGAGGCAACACGTCTGGAATGTGAACACACATCATCCCAGCAAAGCTTTAACGCTTTGAGTCTCAGGCTTGCAAGTTACTGGCATGCAGTTGAACTCTCCGCGCAGGCCTCAGATACGGCGAGCTTCCTGCTAACTAACAGCCCTGCTAATTCAGCACTCCGAATACAGCTTGCAGGCACAAAATCGAAGCCATCGCCATTCCGAACATCCTCAGCTAAAGAAGCTGAGAACCAGGCAGGGCTGCAGGTGAGGGCACGCGTTCTCCACCTAGCGTGCGGGACCAGAGAAGGAAGCTCCAGGCCCGCTCCTGTCAACAATTTTGAATGGGCTTCACTGGAAGAATCCTGGCATTTCACTTGCCTCAGACCAAGAGCTCTGCGCTTGTGTCCGTCGTAGGGCTGCAGCACCAGGCAAACGCTTCAGAAATTGCCTGCAAATAGGGCGCCGCCACGACAACCAAAAGATAGGTCGGTGAGCCCATGAGTGAAATGTTTGAGCAGCTATCGTCCCCTCAAGTAGATAGAATATGGGTATATGGGGATCTTACTATAATATACCCAGAGCCATCTGGCCTGGGCAACACAGCAAACCTGCTCACGCTGCGCGGCTGCCTGCATCTCGCATCCATGGAGATCCCTCCTAATGAGGCATGGCAAATCCCGGCCTTGCGGTGGATGTCAGCCACCATCTTCGGCACGTCGACTTGGTAAAAGGTACGCACCTTCCAGGCCATGCCAACCCAACTAATGTAGTGGACTGTCCCAGGCAAGCTAAGGAGAAGGCCCGCCGTCTTCTTTCGGATTGCGGCACGTGGGTAGCAGCATAATTTTCAGGATGGCGGTAGATGGCAACAGCCAAGTTCCTGAAAAAAATCAGCTCCGACATGCGGGACAACAGGGTTCCATCAACTACTGGACTACTGGAACTTGACTCTGGCACGCAGCCACTTGCAGCCGAAAGGAATCTGAGCAAATTCAACACCCAGCAAAATTCAGGCCACCAAGCGGTACGTGAGGGCTACGTGCTCTCAATTCGCCAGCAGCTTTTCAAAATACGCGGCGCTTTGGATTCTATCGGATGATGGATGGGCAATGGCCCACGCAAGAAGGTGGTTTTCTCCAGCTGGTTCTATCGGCCAACGACCCCTAAGTCGTGGGCGATACTTTGTGAGACGTGGTCGAAGACTCGGAAAAGTCCTGTTCCTCTTTGTTGGCGCGGTCAGCGGAAGACTTGAGGCATTGAGTTCCAAGAAGGGACCGCCCGAACTGGAGTGCCGGAGGTGGTGTGGACAACCATTCACTTCTCCATTGACTCATCACGGTCTCCTTCTTCGGCGGGTTGGCAACAACCTTGCAACCGGTTCGCACAGGCATGGAAGTGGCTCATCACTCGATCGCACTGAGGTCTGCACAAAACACGCCAACGAGCCAAAGCAGGATTGACCTGAGACTGGAAGCCAACATGCGGCAGTTCGTAAAATGTAGTCAACATCTCAGGCGTCAGCTCAACAAGACTTTGCTCACAAGGAACAGGAATAGATTCATCATCATCCATGCTCTATCAGGGCAAAGCACTTCCCACCAACTCTCACTTGAGACTCCATGGCGACGGGGGTCATTCATGGAAATCCATGGATCTGCAAGTGGTGCTTGTGCACGCTGAGTGCACCTGAAAGGCCGACAAACCTGAAGTACCACGTAGCGCACACGCGCATTTCCTTCAGGACCGCAGCCCGACTTCAGTCACCCTAGCAATGACTTGACTTCCAGTCCACGATACTTCAAGTCCACTCACTCCGACCTCCTCCAGTTCTCCCCCTCTCCTTACCCTCTGCCACCCATCCCTCAAACCCTTTCTTGAATCATGCACTGGGCTGTCACCAGCCCCTGGACCCATGCTGACTGAACTGGCGCCCACGCAGGAAAAAACTGGTACCGTGCACCACACTTTTATCATGACACCTTCTGGAGCACAAAGCCACCCAGGTTCCCAAAAAGGCCATGCGAGTCTTTTGGACGCATCTTCACAGCACCATCAGCTGCAGACACCGCAGCAACACTGCCATCAGCTCTCATTGCGCAGTCAGCAGGCCTAAGGTTGGTTTGAGGTTTCATGATCTCGCTTGACCTTGCTTTGGAGCTTTCAGGAAGATTGCCAAGAGCAAAGACGTTCTGCACCTGGCACCTGTTGACACAAACTGGTGGAGCATCCTCGTTCCAGCTGCATTGCCTAGACCTATCGGAGTGTTCTGAAGCCTACCGTCTGACACTGTTGATAGAACATCTTGCACCATCTACGCTTAAAAGAGCAGCCGTCATTCCTGGGGTTTGGGCACTTGCCGATCAACAGCAGCAGCCTTCTGATCTGGCCATAGTGCCTTTTGAACCTGCAAACCTGGATTTCTCGAAAAGCCTGGCACAAAACGGGAGGCTCCTTGACAACACACATTTCGAATGTTACAAGAAGACCCACAGAAACCGCCCTCATGTTGGCCAACCTGATATGTAAGAACTGTGATGACAACTGGAACTGGGCTTGCGGCCCCGATCCAAGTCAGCCACGCAAGCCTTCCACGGTATATATAACTCCCATAGTTCAAGGTTTTATGCTTATTAAAGCTCCTAGAGGAATTGGGCGGGGATGCGGGTCTGTCAAGAGCATGATGAATTGGTGATGACGTGCGACTCAGGCTGTACGCCGCGGCGTGCCAGAGTAGGAAATCTCATTGACTCCTGCCTTAGCCATGTTCCCTGAGCTTGGAAAACGGTCTCAGGCAAGTAGCTTACACAATCGGACCCTTTCAGGAGTCCTGCGGTACGTCTTCCTTCATGGACGGAAAGTACGTTATCAACCGCGTGAGCAATGCTGACTACAAATATATCGAACGTCGGATAAATTCAACTCTGCAACGTAAATGGCTGATCTCAGTTAGAAACGGTCTTTGGAGTTTTCTACCCTGTGCTCTGAGTAGGTAGGATTGTTAAGGAATCCCATTGATAATCATTCAGGCTTCTACCGTGCCGAGTCCGTGGCAGTCTCTGGCCTCTTGCAGTGCTCCGCATCGGTCGCCGTCTCGCGTATGGAAGGCGCGATGACGTCATCCTGTGGATGTCTCTTCCCCTCATGAGAATCAATCAGAGGTCCTACAGGATTTCAGAAGAATCATGTAGGGGCTTTCCAGAGATAGGAAGGGGAGATTTTACGGCATTCAATGGGGGGGGTGTACAATGATTTAATACTTATATTATGAAGGTTGTGTGTCCGAACCATACCTGAAGAACACCCGGTCCTTAGCTCCCATTTTGCCTTAGTACCGCGCACAACATGGGGATTGGGGTTACGGCCCAGCACCAGCAGGCCGGGGCTTGCACGGGAGCCTCACTGCAAAAGGAACCGAATTCAAGGGTTGCTCCGGAATGAACGCCCTGACTTGGTTGAACTTTGCCAGTGATGGACAAGAGGGGCGGCGAGGGTAGAGGTCACAAGACGGGCCCGGTTGCTGTTTTAACGTAGAAGGGTACTACAGCAGAAGCATCCACCATGCTACAGACACATAAAACTCTTGCATTGTCAGCTTTGGCCGAGGCTGTTGGGTTTTGGGAATCTCGCCTCAGCCCCTTTAGGCTGCAAGCACAACAGCACGGAAACTGACTACCACAACAGAGCGGCACCCCCGTGCCTCCGGCACGCATACCCAAGCAGCCACAGGTCCATGCATCAGGTCACATGAGTAGAGGCTGGATGCTGTCTTGGGACAGGGACTGGCAATACAGCGTTCAACACTACACTGCGCTTTGCTTTAAGGATTCTGAAGGTATACAGTATACAGGATCTTTGTTTATTTGCAGCGCTATTATCGTGACTGGGTACTCAGACACACTCGAGTTTCTTGCTTGGCGCAGGCGACACCCACAGACAAAGACGAATGCGCTGCTCCTGTCCATGAGGCTCAAAGAAGCCCTGCAGCACACTCTCAAGGCAAGATTGAAGTAGCGCGTGCCAGAAGCACATCAGCATGTGACTTCCCTCCTCTCTTCTGCCTGCGTTTCCTACAGGACTCAGCAATGAGTAGATATCCTGAACTCCGCGTCTGCAGAAGAATCAGTAATCACACAAAATTATGCGCTGCAGCATTTGGAGCCGCAGCAAATACAGCCTCGTGAGGCAAGTGTAAAGAGGCGTCAGGAAGCGCTGGAGGAGACCGGAAGCCTCAATCAACTCCTCAAAATACCTCTGGTCAGAACTGCACAAAAGAATTAAATCAGAGACTGGGCCAGTCCAGTCTCTCACACAGATCCGAACGGAGTGCCGAAGCGGCCTCGGAAGCAAACCTCCTTCAAGGGCCGTCTGGAAGCCTGGAATCCTGCTTGCTTTGCATAGCCCACAGCCACAACGACGGCTACGCCATGGTTGTCAGGCAAGCCCACCGCCTCTCGCACTGCTGCAGGTGACTTGAAGCCCTCCATGGGGTTCGTGTTCAGGCCATGCGCTGTGGCTTCCAGAAGGAAATATGCTACCTGAAGCATAACCTGCTTCTCGGCCCATGCTCGAGGGCTGCATGCCTGGTGCAGGGACACCTCCTTCAGCACTCGGGCTGCGAAGTCTGGTGCATCGGCAGGAAGCGGAGGATCCGGGTCGGCGGCGAAGACAACGGAGAAGGAGGATGACAAGACGTGGTCTGGATTGGGCCCGTGCATGGCTGCTGCCAGCCGCTCTTTTCCCTCCTTTGTGTCGACGATGATCAATCTGCCCGGCTGGGTGTTGAGGGCACTTGGGGCTTTCAGAACGTACTCCAACATCTGTCGGATCATCTCGTCCGGCACTGTGCGGTTCTCCTGCCACTCCTTGTTCGCAAAACGCTTGCTGATAATGCCTTCTAAGGTCAGGGTGGAGTCGCCAATTTCTACCATGCAGTCTGCGCTCGCGCCGAAAACCACTCCAGCAAGGCAGGCGAGAACCTCAACCAGCCCAGACATCAATGAGGTTTTAATAGGGTTATCATAGGGTTATAATGGGGTTATAGTAGGGCTATAATGGGGTTATAATAGGGTTATAATGGGGTTATAATGTCATCAACTTTGTGGCATTGTTCGGGCATTGGGATGAGGTTGGGTACTTTCTCGCGATCAAGCCCCGTGCCTGGAGGAAGCATGTCATGTCGGCAGTGTTGGCACGGCTGCAGCTTCCGCGTTCCCAAACTCACCCAAAAATGCTGCGGATACGTCCGGAAAGCATGCAGCAGCGCGCATGAACCAAAGGCTGGCATGGAGACATGATTATACGGCGGCCAAAGCTGCTGGCTTGCGACTTGTGATGTTTCCCTTTTCATTCCCTGCTCCAACTTTTAGTTGCGCATGGCCTAGGCGCCATGTCTTCAAATTGGTCATTAGCTCTACTAGAGCCGCTCTAGCAAACACTTGATTTCAAGCATTCGAGCGCAAGACTTAGCATCCACCGAACGGATACGGATACACTTTGACTTCATATCCGTCTGCTGACATGGTCGCAGAGGGACAAAACAAAGTGCAGCTTTCCGTCGAGGTGACGCACTAGTCAAAACCTCTAATTAGTAACTGTAGCGCAGCTAAAAGCCATCGGCCCGAACATGAGCCCCCTCCACCTAATGCAGGCACGAGGGAAGCACTGAACAGCTGCATCGGACTCTACACATGCAGGTCTGTAGGCGCGGGAAGATGCCCTGTGGAAAAAGAGCGCGCAAAATCCTAAAATAGACTAAATCATGGGCTATTTTGACGTAAACGCAGCCGTTCTCTGTGGTGCGTTCGGTCTAAATGGATTTCAGGATCCACTTGCATAACTACTCTGCGAAGGAACTTCATGTTAAGCTTCACAGGCCCCAGATCCCAAGCAGGGTCCTGTTGGGCACTGGTCGCAAGCACTGACAGTGGGATGCTGGATCTCAGTGCATGCCGGCGTAGTAGAGCCAGCAGCTTCGCGCGATCTTGGAAATCTTTCAGCTGCATTGGGTTGTCGAGCAGATTGAAGGTCTGCACCTCGGAAATTCCAGCAAAAGGGTTGATGTAATGTTTGATGAGGTCACACAACTGCAGCTTCTTACGCAGCTCAAGATGGTGCGTTGTACCCAGCTACTGGTACTATCTGGTACTTGTACAGAAGCTTTCCATGGTGCTGTACTCAGATGCTGGGGCTCCCACACGGACCACACGCAGGACGCTCCAGGGACCGATGCCAGCGCCACGCATCGTCATCTCAAGTGGAATTCGATGTTGCGTCAGTTCATCTGCCAGCATGCATGATCCGTAGGGCAGCGTAGCATCCAACATGGACACCTCCCCCAGCAGCAAGTCAATTCGCAAGTCTGGGTTCCAGCTGGCAGAAGCACGATACCCAGTAGGGAACTCAATGGTCAGCGTACTGTCGATGAAGAACATGAGGTACTGGTTGTCAGAATGAGCCTCTGATGTACAAGGGCAGTCTGCGCGTGCGAAATTCAGGAAGATTTAGTTTTGCAGTTCAGGCCTCGGGGGTCGAGTCGGTCAAGGGCAGCCGGCGAGCTTCGCAGTGAACGAGCTCGGGGTACTCGCCAAGATACACCTCAGAAAGGCCCACTCCAGGTCAGGACTCAAGGTACCACTCCAACTATTGTTTTGTTCATGTCACGCGCAGGTTACGCCCAACCTGGCCAACAGTAACGCTGTCTGCAGCAGCGATGCGTCTGGAAGGCTTTGGCAGCGGGGGAAGACACAATCTCGGCCATCGAAGTGCACGAAGGTGTGCTTCACCGGCAAGTCCTTCCAGCCAGATGCGTCCAAAGGCGTGCATGCCACTAAAGAGAAGAGTACATTTATACAGCTCCATAAAGCTCGGCACGGAAACTTCCACAATATAGCATGTGTATTACATCACCTGGAACGCTGAAGGATGTCGGTCCACGGCAGGGCAACGTGTCCTTATCATACTGTGGTTGCGGCTTGCTTCCAAATCTTGGTTTTTACCTCAACCAGGCGTCCAAGCTTTCTTGAGTAGCATGTATTGATATACCATGACATGCCTGCCTTTTTGCCTTTTACAGAGCCCTCCCGACGAATCTGCACACCGCCGTCGCCTGGAAGCCACCGTACCTGCTAACGGCGAAGTCGTTTTCCACCCCAGGTCTCCTAGGCATCAAGACGTCGTAACGCTCAAACTCAAGCTGCTTAAATTGCGCCCAAAGGCTTCAATAAGCAGTAACAGGCCATCACCACGCTGCAGCAGTTCAAGTAGCAAAGGCTTGCTTACGTGCAAACTTACTGTGACTCCAAGCTCGAGCCAACACCCGAAAGTGCTTAATGTGAGGATGCTATAAATGGCCTCTCGTCTTTACTTGCAGCTTCGGGCCGATAGTCTCTCTTAAAACTTTCCTGCAAGGCTACCCCTCAGCTACTCCTCAGGACTAGAACATTTCAGAACCCCATGAGCCCCGGAAAAGCCCATGAAGGGGGGTGGGCTAAATCCGGAGCTACGAAAATAGAGGCCTCAAGCAGTTCTGAGCAATGCTTTTCCGATGTCTGAAGCTTACAGCGAGCTCCTGAAGCCTGACACCTGCAGTCGCTGACTTTCGAGCCTGCACTTCTGCAGTCTCTGGCTTTTGAATGCTCTGAGCTCTACCATAGAACAAGTCAGCTTTTTCCTGATGTATTCACCCTGAAAGTTTTAGAGGATCAGGCCTTGGCACGCTACAATGTGATATTCCAAGGCTCTCAACATTCGTAAAATGGATCCTGATCACGCTGTCATACAAAGTAAAAGGCCATCGGGCACTGAGGAACTTGGTGAATACTTTATTTCAGATCCAGTTTAGGAATGAGATTCTCACATTACTGCCTTGACCCCAACTCTTTTGCAACAAAGGCCAGTCCTGTTGCGGAATCTTTCAGCACTTATAGCTGTAAGCGTGGCGTGGAACCTTTTCCTCTGCCTCTATGCTTTGGGACCCGAGGCTTTGCCATTTAGCTTTGGGACTAGTGACTAGCAGCTTCTCAAGTGCACCCAAGACAAGGGTTCTGTTGGGAACCCCAGAAAGCGGCAAAGTCTCCTGGCAACTTTCGCCGACGGTGTATCAGCACCAGCTGCGCGAAGGTCAACGTCAGTGCCCCTCGCAGTGACAGGCAGGGCTCCACCACAACGATGTTGAGTAAACCTGTCCATGCCGTTGGGGATCGCCGCAACTTCCTGTCGACCATTCTGCAAGCGCATCCGCGTGTGCGTGTGCATCCGCCCAAGAGCTTGAATTGCTGGGAGAGCAGGTGGATCTGCGACCGCCTGGCCCAGTTCCACACAGCTGTTGAGGACAATGAGTGCGGATGAGTGCTGAGAGCAGCGATCTAGACATTGGGGTCTAGTGCATTCAGGGCTGATATCGAAAGGGCGAATAAGTTATTCAGGTTGTGTGTTCGCTTCCGGCTGCGCGCTAAACTTGCAATTATGACGAAGCCACTGCAGGGTATCCCAAAGCAATGGAAATTCATGCGCGACTTCACGGACGTGACACAGTCGTTCACACAGTCACAACCAAGAACCGCATAGCCCAAACGCTGCGGGCCCACATCCACGCCTTCAGGCTGCCCTTGGAAGAAACAGTCCACTGAACCCACGCGGCTACGAGACGAGTGCAGCAACCTGATTGAAGAACCAAATTGGCATTCGTCGCAGTGCCTAAGAGCACCTGCCAAGCTGTGTGGCGAGCCATTCCAGTCAGCTGCTGACGAGCAGAGTGGCAGATGGAACTACAGCACCTGATGCGCTTCCCTTTTTCCCAAACAGCTGTGCGCATGGGGACCAAACGGTCAGCATGCAGCACAGGATGCTCAGACAAGATGCATTCGGCATCGTGCTTAGAGGTGCTGCGCAGGAGACTCAAGGGATCTTAAAGTCATGCGTGCGGTATTGGAAGGAAGTGTAGCAGCACCCAGGAACGGGATGCCGAAATCAAAATTGACTGTACAGCTGCTTGTCGTGCTCAACGAGCAAGCTCAAGGCTGCGCCTGCTCAGAGGAGCTGTTTTTCAGAAGGTTCGGTCTCACCTGCGATGCCCCTCCAGCTCAGAGGCAGCTTGATTGAAGGCCTCTTGGCGCTGGTGGTCATTGTCGAAGTACCTTAATGGAAAGCAGAAAAGCTACGACCCAAAAGCTCACCGCACTTCTTGCAGGCAAAATGCATCGGATCACCGTGGCTGGGCAGAACAGCCTGCAGAAATGGCCCATCTCGGGCGAAACCGCGCAGGGAAGCCGCCTGCCGCGCACGGCCAAAGCGGCAGAACGCAGGAAAGCCGGTAGGCGCCGACCAGAATCCCAGGCTGTCCTGGGTTGATGTTAAGGAACCTACTAGTAAATTAAGTTACCATATAACCCCCCATAATGGAGAATCAAATGGAAAAGAACATGGAAAATGAAATGGAAACTGGGGGAATATAGGGTTTAAGGAACTTAAATTAAGTTATTATGTTGGGGGAACCATATTAGTTACTATATATACCCATTATGGTAACTTAATTTAAGTTCCTTAACAGCAACCCAGTCTTTCTTTCCCTTCAAGCTAACATGGAACCCGAGGTGAAGGTTCATGGGACTTCGTAGGTTTAGGGTTTTGGGTTTTGAAGGTTTATGGGACTTAGTAGGTTTAGTGTTTAGAGTTTTGAAGGTTCATGGGACTTAGTAGTTTAGGGTTTAGAGTTTTGAAGGTTCATGGGACTTAGTGGCAACTTATTCATGGGGCTCATAGCCTGACCTATATCCTCCTCAACTGGGCTTATGTAGGTTACCCAAATTATAAGTAAGGTTACAGGTCTAGTCCCATGAACCTTCAGAACGAACCGCAGTCTTTGTAGGGCCCTTTTTGGGGTGTTCCATGTTAGTTCGGGGGAGGAGTGTGGTGAGAAGTATTTTTAAGTGAGATACTGCTTGATGACCATACGGGAGTATCTCAAAAATAGTGAGGAATGTTAAAGAGGTCCCATGTAAGGGGTACGCACAGCCCAGGACTCCCTATTGCCCCACTGCTGCCCCCGAAGGCCCCCCCAACATGGGACCCCCGTGTGTGGAGTCCCCAGGGCGTCCCCCAAAGGCATCCTAAGAAAGAATTTCAGGAAGGGTCTGAAGCCCGCCTGGGGTTCCAAGGAAATTCCAGCATTTGCAAGACGACTGCCCAAGCGAAGCTGGGTGGCAATGTGAGGTTGGGGTTAGGGTTTCCAGTTTAGAACTTAGGGTTCCATCCCCAATTTAGGTCTTGGAGCTTAGGATTCAGAATGACAAGTTCGCTTCCTAATACGGTTTCCGGTTGACGGTTTTGTGTTTAGGGCTCAGGGTGTAAGAGTTGCAGTAGGCGCCGAGATAGTTTGAACAATCAAATGGCCGAGCAGATGGAAAATGAAGTGGAACTTCTTTGCAGAGTCTAGCCTATATGGGGCTGTATGTGGAGGCCTGAACATCTTGCGGAATATCGTACTAAGAATTTGAAAGGGCTGTTAAGGACTAATCTGGGTTATTGTTGGATCTAGCCCCAATTTCTGCTGTGCGACTAAACCCAATAAGGAAGAAACTCCCATCTGGGTGGGTGCAGGGTCCAAGAATGGATAGTCATCGATTTCATGTGTGGCTTTATCAGGAGACCTGTTCATTCATGACTTGGGTGCCTTTAACTTGCTAGCGCTCTAGGAAGAATGTGGCAATGGATTCACATAACAATCGCTCTATCATCTCTTATACCAGCCCGATATTTACTACCCTACTCCTCCTTAAGCACCAGTATTTTTAAATACGACGCGAAACCCTGCATCAAACACTTAGAATCCCAACTCCTATGTGACCCAGGAAGTTATCACTGATGCCTCGGCTGTGATGATCTTGGCGTTGGTCTTGCGTCTCGCCGGAACTGCTACCTCTCGCAAAGCAACACCTAACCCCAAACGAGCAGTTTTGTACATGCGGCCAGCATAGTCCCCAACATACCGTCGTACTTAATAATGGTTAGCAGGGATTAAGGGAATATAAGCCCTATAGATTACATTCTCTCATTCACTACTCACGTATCATTAGTAATTATAAGGTAGTGCCGAAAGGAAAAGAAGAGTATATTCTTATCTTAGGTCAATCCCCCTTACAGTCACAGCTCCTGAATATGTGAGTTAATACTGCTTTAATATATTCGCAATAGTTCCTTGTGGTCATCACTACTGGGTGGTGGATGGACCCAACATAGACGCTAAGCCCTAAATCCCAAACCGTAAATCCTAAACCCAAAGCCGAAACCCTAAACCCTAAATTCTAGACCCTAAACTCCAACCCGAAACCCTAAACCCTAAACCCTACCCAAGATTTAAGTTTCAACAACCAACAGAAAGACAGCTTCCCAACAGAAGCCCCTTAAGGGTCCTAGGACCCAAATCTTTGGGCTTTAGGTCCCAATATTGGGGATTTAGGTCCCAAATACCACCCTACTACTCCATTGTTTGAGTCCTTCAGCCCGTAAGGGCTTACATGTGGGGTTCCAGATTGGTCCTGGGGATGGTAGCCTGTGGCTTTCGGGTTTTGGGTTTGGGGGTTTAGGGTTTAGGGGTTGAGGGTTTATGGATGAGGGTTTGCAGTTTAGGGTTTTAGGGTTTAGGGTTTTAGGGTTCAGGAATTAGGGTTTAGGGGCTAGGGTTTAGGGTACTGTGGCCGTGAATAAAGAGTTGTCTGGCATTCATGCATGCACGGGCCTTAAGTCTGAATTACACAGACGCGGAACCCTCAAAAAAGCAACTCACGTTTGTTGTTGAATTTCTGGCGTCATATGAACTTTTTTGAGGGGGGTACCATAGTCGCCAATATCGTATGGTATTCGCTGGGAAGAAGATAGCGTGGTTCAACAAAGAAAGGCGTCCCATGTGTTCCTGTGTTGAGCTTCAGCGCAGGCGATGCGCCGATTTAGCACATCCACCATGCCTTTGCCATACAATCCAATATGAGCTGTAGCCTAAACTCCTTAAACGGGGGAATACAGGAGGTTCTATAGGGGAGTACTATAGCGGTTATTAAAAAGGGGCATACTAGGAGTTTAGACTATAGCTCAGGCTCATACGACCCTTTATCCCAGCAGCTCGCACTCTGATGATGTCTTTGGTGAGGGTCGAGATTCTATGAGGGTTCCGGGTAGGAAAACACTGAAGTTAACGATCATCAATAACACTACCTAAACCTGAAAAGTATTAGGGTGGGTTGGAACCACGTTGTGCTTCAGAGAACGGCGCAACAACAATTGGAACAGTGCTTTGCACTTGTAGTACTACGTTGCTCCTTTGCTCATTTCACGATATTAGCAGGTAGTCATAGCAGATAGTAGCAGATAGTGTACGCCCATGTCCCTCCAGTCCCGGTGGAACGTGCACGACCTCAACCAATAAACCAGAGACGTTAAAGAAGGCAAGAGCAGCAGCAGCAGCAGCAACAACAACAACAACAACGACATCGAGTTAATCAGCTCAAGAGGTGTGGCGGGGTGCCTTTGCAAGGCACCCTCGGCCGGCACGCGCGCAGCAGTCTTGCGGCACACCTGGCGGCACACCCGCGGCAAGCCCGCGACACGTCTGCGGCACACCCGCGGCACACCCGCGTCACAGCGGCACACCTGCGGCACACCCACGGCACACCCGCGGCACACTCGCGGCACACCCGCGTCACAGCGGGACACCCGCGGCACACTCGTAGCACACCCTGCGGCACACCCGCGGCACACTCGCGGCACACCCGCGGCACACCCGCGGCACACCCGCGTCACAGCGGCACACCTGCGGCACACCTGCGGCACACCAGCGGCACACCCGCGGCACACCCTGCGGCACACCCCCCGCAAAGCCCGCGGCACACTCGCGGCACATCCGCGGCACACCAGCGGCAAGTTCACATCCCGAGTGTCAAGTGCAGTAGGGGTCCCTGTTTTGAGGCCCGTGGCGCACCCGCTCCACACCGCGGCACGCCCACAGCAGTCTTGCGGCACACCTGGCGGCACACCTGCGGCAAGCCCGCGACACATCACTATAGACGTGACCCTGGCGTGGTTCTTGCATTTGCGTATCGCGGTACTTGAATGGTCAGAGCGTGGTTCTTTTTCATATGTCATTACGTGGAACGTGCACGTCCTCGTTTGAAAAGTATGTAAAAGAATGGCCGTTATGGCTGTTATTATGGGTTTAGGGCTATTATTTTACATACTTTTGGGGTGTAGGTAGTGCTTCGTAATACGCCTACCTCGTGAAGGCTCCTCTTGTGTGATCCCGCCTTTACTGGGACCCTAGACCCTAAACTCTGAACCCCAAACCCTCCCTTTTCCGGGGGGGAGGTTAGGCTTGGAAAGTCCCAGGAGAGTAGTATTTTATTTGGGAGTACTATGGTACCCATTTAAGAGTAAGATTCTATCCTCCTTTTGGGGTATAGTATTTTATATAAGCAATGTAATCTTACTAGGTTCAACCACCAAAACAACACTACTTAATATAACCCCAATATATACCCTATTATAATATAGTAGTTTCCATTTTCTTTTCCATTATCCCTATATTCCTAGGTTCAACCAGCTACTCAGGTGTTTTTTCATCTACCTCTTTGGTGCCGCCTACGCACTGTGTCGCCACACATTGAAGCACCGGGACTTTGGCGAGGCAGACTGCCGACCTTGGGATCAACGAGTTCTTTGGGGGGTAACAGCATGAGACTAAGCATTTTGAGTCCCCAACTTTCCTGTGTTATTATAATATAAAGGGCTTTGAACTTGATGTGCCTATCCATCTATTGGCTTGTTTGCTTCCCTTACTTTTGGGTTTTGGGTGTCGGGCTGAGGTTTGGGGCAGAGTCTTCTGGGGTTGCGCACCTGATTTTGTGGCTTGTTATCTATGATTTCTGTGTTCTAGCTTGCGTGGCGAGGCGCTGAGATCTTCTGGGTCCACCTTAAAGGGTTTAAAGGTTAAGGGTTTACAGGTTTTTGGGTTTAGGGTTTAACGCCTGTACTACTTTTGGGGCAGGTGTTCTCTAACATTAAGACGAGAAAGGCTTTCCGTGTGATTATTCATGCACGGTGCTGGGGCAGTTGAGAGTTTGACACATGATGTAAGGTTTACAAAGTTTATGTCTGATATCCTCTATCTACCAGGAAAGTCCCCGGAAAAAAAAGGGTAGAGTACTGACGTCTGGGTGCAGGGACCCTGCAGTACACGTTATGTGGATAGGAGTTCACAGATTCACAGCATACATGGAGGGTCAGGGGGAATCAAAATACATGAAGTAATGGGCCAACTAGGAGCTAGGGTTACTATACAAGAATTATATGATAAGTTCTTTCCACCACTTATACGTAGTCCGCCTGACCCTCCAAGTAGGGCACTTACACACAGAGATGGTGAGGCGATGGCTGGCAAGCCAAGACAAGCCTCAGAGCAATTTGCCTAGCGTCACACAGGCTTAACAGCAATCGTTAGGCCCACTACGAAACTCATGTGCAATTCTCTAGACCCTAAACTTTAAACAAACCCACCCTAAACCCAAACCCTTGTGAAGACTCTTTGCTATCAACCCCTTGTCCAGACTACCTCTACTACCGGGAGCTCCCCGGCCATCATTGTCCCGACGGCGCTGGAGGCGTGCTTGAAGGGATGGCTTGTGGTCTGAGGTGCGGGTTACCTGGACCCCCAAACCCTCCCCCTTTTTTAGGATACCCAGCTTTATGTCCAGTATCTTCTGTTTACAAAATCCAGGGGGTGTTGGGGTGCTGTTTAGGCCTTGGGCCTTAGTTCAAATGAGTACTCGTTGAAGGATCCCTCACCGTACCTTTAGGGGTTCCAAAATTCGAGGAGATGATTGATTTTCCTTGTGGTTGTAGTGTTCAATACGAAGACTACCACCTTACTAGGTTCAGCCTTCAAAAGATGTACTCTCTCAATCTCTGAAGCTGAAACCTGAAACCATGCGCTGCAAGCGTTTGCTTCGAACCTACACGCGTGCCAGTTGCTCTAACATCTCATGGAAGCACCTCCAAGCCCGAAAGAAGACGCACGGATCCCCATGAACCTTACACTCTGAATCCTAAGCAGTGGGGACAAACCCTAAACCCTATATAGCCCGATATTACCCTAAGATTACCTCAATATAACCTGAACCCTGACCACCCTTAAAGGAGCCTAAAAAACATTACGCAGGAAGGCAAGACCTGCCCCCAAATGAGCCATAGTCTAAGCTCCTTGAAGGGGGTCAAATAGAGGATTGTATCAGGGACTACTTTGAAGGTTATTAAGCGGGATACTAGCAATTTAGACTATAGCCCAAATGGCGAGGTTGCTGAGGGTTTAGGATTCAGGGTTTAAGATTAAAAAAGAGGCCCAAGTGGCCGAGTTTCATGTTCTGACCTTTCTTCTACAAGGCCAGTGCGCTTGGAGGGTCAGGGGGATGAATAAGTAGGTTAATACTGGGGATAACTGGGGTTGCTGCATGGGTTATGGGCTACGGAGGTTATCAACCTACTTGCTCAAGTCCACCTGACCCTCCAAGTACACCCCCCGTGCCTTCGTGAAAGGATCTCCAGCGTGCCGGTCTCCAAGCCCTGACCTTTGCGACCTGTGTCACATCCTTGCAAGGCCAGGAGTGTTGGACTATGTCAAGGAATATTGGTTTCGAGTTTAGGCTTAGGGATTTAGGACTCAAGGTCCACTCAGCTTTACGAGTTGTGCCTACAAATACATGGGCTGCTACTATGAAGGTGTGGGTAGGGATACATACCCCTTCAGGTTCCCCCTAGGCCGTACATAGGCAAGGTAAGCTAGCCGTAATTATCCTAGAAAAGCCTAATTGGGGGGGGTTCTTTGTGGGGTACGGGGAAGTTTTTGCGTAGCCCGCTCACTTGCTGCGCTGTAGCCCTAAACCCTAAGCCCTAAACCCTAAATGCTAATCCCTAAACCCTAAAGCCCTAAATCTAAACCCTAATCGCTAAACCCTAAACCCAGACCTTAAAACCCTAAAACCCTAAAAACCCTAAAGCCCTAAGAGCTGGTAGCCTCCGGGCTGCCTTATGGGTGACGGGGCGGGCGATGAGTGGGCAGGGGGTGTAGGGTTCAGGGTTAGGGCGTGCACATCAACTTGTTGAATCCCCCTAAACTGAGTACATATTTGAAAGACTGTGGTGTTCACTTTGTGTTTTCCTTCGTTCCCCGCACCCTCAAACCCCAAAACCAAAACAGCAACGTCAGCGAACCCCTCACAAAACCTGCAATCTTGGGCCCACACCCCAAAACCCTAACCCAAAACCCTAAGCCCTAAACCCCGAACCCTAAACCACATATAATGGACATTTCGCAAGATGGTCTCCATTGAGCCCAGGTTTCCTGAAGGTTTCCCAAAATCAGGGGGTCTAGGGCTTAGGGTTTAGGGTTTAGGGCTTAGGGGTTTAGGGTTTAGATTTAGGGCTTAGGGCTTCGGGTTTAGGGTTTAGATTCAGGGTTTAGGGCTTAGGGTGTAGGGTTTATAGTGCTTAGGGTTCAGGGTACCCTTTTGGGGGTAAGGATCATAGTACATTGGGCTCTACATAGGGGTCCCCTATTTACGGAAACTATCATCACAAGTAATCAAGAACTTCCCCAAATTGTGAACTCTGCTTAAGTAGGGTTTAGGCTTTGCTGCTTAAAGCTTACAACCTGAAACGGGAGCTTCTGGACACTGAGCCCTAAGAGCTAATTCGGAAGCCCTCAGCCGGGTTCCTCTCCACCTACTTTCTAGGAATCTAGGGTTATAAATGGGATTTTTGTAACCTACCTATAAGGGCTTAGAACGGGATGGTCTTGGCAGAAACCATCCAGGTATACCTTAACCCTAAATTCAAAACCTTAAACCCTGAACCCTATAAGCCTAGAATCCCTAAACCTGAAACCATCAACCCTAACCTGTAAACCCAGGGGCCATCTTCGATTCCATTAAGAAGGATGCTCCAGAGCCGGTGGTCTGGTCACGAAGCTGAACTAAGGGGATGGGATTAGGGGTATTAGGGTTTAGTTTTTAGTAGAGGGGTTTGAAGAACATGGAAAATGGAATTGAACCCCTAGGTCCCTTTAAAAGGGTTTGGGGATAAGTGGAAACTCACATGGAAACTGGGCTTACGTAGGGCTTGTATTGGCGCTCAAATGGAACAAGAAGAAGCACCCTGCAGACTAAACGCTAACCCATACCTAGACCCCCAAAGTATGTAAAATAATGTCCTTTATGGCTGTTATTTTGGGTTTAGGGCTATTATTTTACATACTTTTGGGGTTTAGGTAAACCTTAAGCACTGAACCCTACACCCTAAACCACATCGGAAGTGCCGGCGTGGTGTACTGCCACTTTGCGGCAGGCTCGACAATTAGAAGAGCATTACAAAAGGGGCTTTTTTGTCAAACGCTACCGCGGTTTATGGTTCAGGGTGGAGGGGTTTACCTGGACCCCAAAGGTATGCACAATAATGGCCTTTATGGCTGTGATTATGGGTGTAGTGCTATTATTTTACATGCTTCAAGGGTTTAGGTAGGGTTTCAGGGTGTAAGCACAGGCTACAGGCTGCATGGAGCCGCCTTCTACAACACCAAGCCCTAGCTTCGCAACTTCAGAGACGGCATCCTAGGGATTATAACAGGGATCCTAATATTTCGGCCCTTAAAAGGAGGCCTTTAGGGTTTAGGGTTTGGGGTTCAGGGTTTAGGGTTCAAGGTTTACAGGGTTTAGGGTATATTTATCATGGGTCTGCATTAGGAATTTGCTGAAAGAATGTCAGTATCTCTGCATGAAGCCCAGTGTCCATGGTCTGTTCCTTTGTCTGCTGCATTTGGTTCTGCTAGCCTGGCCACTGAATTTTCGATTCTCTATTATAACAACCCAAAACCCCATATCACTTTGCGGAGGGCTGGTGTACATGGTGTGGGCCATAGGGTTTAAGAGGTTAGGATTTAGCGTTTCGGTCTATTTTGGTGGGTCAGTGGACTTAGTAAGTAGGTTAATAACCCCTATAACCCACATAGTAAACCTAGTTATCCCACTAACTTCTAATCTACTTCTTAAGTCCCCTAAACCCTAAATCCGCGTGACAGGAAGGTTTGTCTTGAATTCTTTCCCTAGGGTCCAACATCTGTCATGATGGTCGTTCTTTTGCGCCGTGAAGCTGTGAATAGTCAGAAAATCAAGAACAATAGGAAACAGCAGAATTTTGCCATATGTGTAGAGAACAGTTGGAAACTTCATCACAGGATCATCTTGTAAGTCAAATGTTATGGAATTGAAGCAGCAGCTCCCTAGCTCAGGCTTTGGAATGTCTTACTCCTACACAAACTTCGAAAGCATCCACCCGCAGCAATATACACCAGAGGGGGTGATTCGGGAAGTCCTGTAGTAGACGCTCCCAGGATTAAGAAGCCCCCCCACTTGGAGGGTCAGGGGGGCTCAATAAATAGGTGAATGACCCCTATAACTCATGTAATACCCCGCCTATCCCTGTTATAAACCTGCTTCTAAAGTCCCCCTGACCCTCCAAGTAAACCTTAAACTGCTGGGCCTTCGAATCCAACTCCTAGATTCCTAGACTTCGAGCCTCTGAAAAACCCTGAAGTCCAGGCACGGAGGTTTCAGCATAATATCTAATTTTCATCACGCTTACTTGTTAATCCGTATATAACCCGTTTATAACCCTTATAAAGCCATAAAACAAGATGTTTATAGGGCTCCCCAGCATGAGCCCCCTAAACCCTAAACCC
>CAJNIZ010031447.1:27099-44643 GCA_905231905.1 Symbiodinium pilosum | reverse complement strand
TTAAGTTCCCATAATGGGTATATGTAATAATATATAGTATAAATCACAGGGTTGCCCCAATAGAGTAACTTAAATTAGGTCCCTTAACAGCAACCCTGTGTCCTCCAAACCAATAAACTCGTAATGCATTGGCATCATGCTCAAATTGCTGCGGGAGCACTGTTTCAAAAATCTTTTATCTATCGATAAATGGAGCCTATGGTGGAAATGGACAAACCCCTCGAATTTGATCTAAGAATTAATGTATTTACCAACTTTTAGCCTCGAGGCCTCCGAAATTGCACCCACCAACTTCATTTTGGGGTTCCCAGGGCCTGCCAGGGGTAGGGCCTCCGAAAGCCTCCCACTTCAAACACCCACATTAAGGCATTGAGCCCTCTCTGTCTCAATCAGTCAACGGGAATTTGGGTAGCAGAAGGGATGGACAACCCTAAACCCTAAACCCTAAGCCCGAAGCCCTAAACCCATGAGAAGTTCGCATTGTGTGGCCCGGGGCTTCGACATGAGCACGCGCCCTGTTCTGCACCGCAGCTCAATCCGACTCAATCCATATAACCCCCCATAATGGAGAATCAAATGGAAAAGAACATGGAAAATGAAATGGAAACTGGGGGAATATAGGGCTTAAGGAACTTAAATTAAGTTCCCATAATCCCCAAGGAAGGAGTTGAGGATAAGTATCTCTTGAATTGGTACTTTCCCAAAATGGGGGACCCCAATGTAGACCCAAAATGCTGTAATCCTTATTATGGGGACTCCCAAAAGGGTACCCCTAATTTTGGGAAACCCCCAATTGGAGGTTGGCCCGGTATCATTTCGATTCAAGCTGTCGCAGCTGAGGTTCCCCGGTGAAGAGGGCAGAAAGCTCTGGGCTGGCAAAGAAGAGGGAGCCCGCCGAATGTCCTGGAAGATGATAAGCCTGGAGGCCAACCTCAGCTGTACTTCTTTACAACTTGACATACTTTAGGGTCTTCCTATAGTACCGGTAAAGTGTTTACACTAAGACTTCCGCTGTAGACTGTGGCTATTACCTTACAGCGTCGAATTTGGCCAGTTTGCCCCAAGTTCCCAGGGCCCACGGCCAGACAGCTCCGCCTCCAGGCCTTGTCCCCTGCAGTCGTCGCTGTGCGCCACACGGACCAGCTCTGGAAAGTCCCGCTTCCACTGGCCATGGCTGCTCATGCCCACCTCACACTTTCAGTCCGAGCTGCAGCTCAATGCTTCTCGGAAGCCGACTGCGGGCAAGGAGCAAAATCATCGTGTGTCAGCAGGAGGTGCGAGAGCCCGCCTGGAGCTTGCCGCCGCACCTCTGCTGCCAGCTCCTGCACAAAAGGTGCCAAATGCTGCGCCGGCCACTTGCATTACTTTAAAGCTGTCTGTCAGGTGAGTAGTACGGCACGTCCACGAGAACCGCCTTCTTGTTCGGAAGCACAAACATGTGGCCCCAGGGTCCCAAGCCAGATGGGACACTCACCCATCGACCAGGAATGCGGACAATGCCTGGTCGAACATGGCAGCAATCGATATCTACGATGGCTCAGTCTGGGCATGCAAGGGCTCATGAGACGTCGAGCCTGGCAAAGTCTCCACAAAGGCCATGTTTGCAGCGGCTACACCCACGGCAGCTAGCACGCCTCCCATCTTCTGACCTTCAGTGCTGTGAGAGCCTGTCTGGCGACGCGGCAAGCGGCGAGGACATCCTCCTAGAAAAGCCGTCATCCACTAGTTATTAGCTACTTGATCTCTGAGACATCGCGCCAAGCGCTGCACATCGCTGCAGTTTTGACTTTCGTCTCGGCAGCGTCAGACATCCCATGTTAGAACACTCGATTTCAAGCATTCAAGCGCGAGACTTAAGCATACACCGAACGGAGCTTCCGAACACTAGTACTCAGAATAAACGTGCGCTAAAGCTCTCAAGGTTTAGAAGCTGCTGCCCATGGCGCTCATGGCGGCCCTGCCAGCAGGTCATCAGCACACGCAAGTACCAATTCTGAAGACAAAGATGAGAGCTGGGCTGGGACCGGCTGGAGACCAGCTCTAGCAGCAAGCCGAGAGAGAAGCTCACAGGAAGGAGTTTACTGCGTTGAGTCCTTGAGCTTTACATGCTGTGAGAGGCTTCCAGATTGCAGAGCGGTTAGGTTCCATTGCCTGCTGGAGTGCTATGTGAGCCTGCGCTGATGCCAACATTAAGCTGACGGTATCCTACAACCCAAAGCCGAAACCAAGTACTTGCACAAGTCTGGCCTGCATAGGCTCGCTAGTGGTCAAGTTAGCTTGAGAAAAGACCGCTCCCCATGCAATATGTACAATGTGTAGATATCATCTCACAACATACATATTTACACTGATCCACATACCGCGTTACCGTAGTGCCGGTCCTAGCCGTGCATGAATCCATTACACAGTTAATAGTTGTCATCCCGGGCCTGCGAGCCAGGCACCGGATTTCCAGACACTGTACTACAAGGTACAAGAACTTCAGGGCCAATGGCTCAAGGTCCTCCCGAGTACAACCAAATCAACATCGATGCCGTGTCTGCTGTAAGGTCCCGTTGAGATTGAGTGCAGCATTCTGTCTCTGCGCGAATGCATTTATTGAGTCGGATGTGCGAGATCCTGCGTTGACGCACCGTTGTCTTCAGGCCCTATGGAATGAATCCTGAGACCAAACAGCTGCAAACAAGGGCGCTGCCTCGCTCCATTAGCCAGCTATGGTCCTGGGATGTCCTGAGGGAGGGTTAGGACATGTTGATGCAAGACAATGTGCTGAGCTTCGCTTTCTCTCGCAGCATTTGCTCAGCCAAGGTCTGTCTCGACAACCCAAGTACCACTCAGGCAGTCGCACAAAGAAGTCATCTCAAGGCACGCGAAACCTGATACGCGGGCCCCGATGCCAAGAGATGCGCATAAGCGAGGCCTGGGCGGATCTCAATTTGTAGCTGCCACACATATATACCCGAATATGACCCCAATATAACCCCTATATACCCTCCACAGTCAGGTAAACTGACGCAAGACCATGGCGCGCCCGCCCCACTCTCAGCTCTTCTTGCAGCCCTCGCCGTCCAAAAGTGGATCCATCCAAGCTGCCACGCAACAGATTCCTGTCAGGACCCTCCCAGTACCCTTTATTGGGCTTCTATGGCCCCTAATAGTAGGTACTTAGGCCTAAATAGAGGGTAGTTGGAGGGCCTAGGCTCAGTTTATGCTTGACATTCCTCTAGTGGAATAACGACCTTAGCCTGGGAGCCTTACCCAGGTGTGGATCCAATGCCGGCTATGAATCCGCCCTAGTTTCTGCAAGCAATTTGTAGCAATAAAAGCTGCTAAAAACCCTAGTATATACCCCAATACAACCCAATATATAACCCCAATGTATACCCTAATACATACCCCATTAGAAACCCTACTATATATACACCAAATATCGGATTTGTCAAGTGGCCAGTCACCGCCGCACCCATGAGATGGCTGAGGGGCGCAGTTGCAGATGGCCCCCCCGCGGTCAGGGCCTAGCATGGCCGAGGCTGCGCAGCTCTTGGTGGGTACTAGAGGGGTAATATTGGGTTTATATGGGGGTTTCCCAAAATTATGGGTACCCTTCTGGGGTCCCCATAATAAGGATCATAGTATTTTGGGGTCTAAATTGGGGTCCCCCTATTTTGGGAAACTACCATATAGGGATAATGGAAAGGAAAATGGAAGCTCTTAGGCTTCCCCAGAATACTGGGGAGTTCTTCCAGGATGACCAATGCCTGCAAACTGATCACAACTCCAGAACTCAAATACAAGGATGGTAGCGGCCAAGGAGCTGCGTCAGAAGAGGCGACGGCCAGCATCGCCGGAGCAAGGATGCGGAGCCCACTGGGCTGGAAGAAGAAAAAGGCCCAGGTCCCAACACCTGATATGCGCAAAGGAACACATCTTTGGAAAGCATCCGGCTCTATAAGAGACGAGAGAGAAAACGGGAACAAGAGAGCATCAGATCGGAAGAGTTGAGAGATTTTCAACTGACATGCAAACTGCTTCTCTCAACTCTTCTGCAGGATTGACTGAACCGCGTGGGCCACCTCTTATACGGTCTTATGCCTGCACAAGCCTGCACAGGATACGAGCCATTTACCAAACCTCAACACCGCGTCCATTTAGCACGAAGGTCATGCATGTAATGCTAACCTCACACTACGAAGCCCCCTTGTATCCACAAATCCAATTCCCAGAACAAAATTAAAAACTTTCCTGATCTTCCCTGTATTTACAGAATTCAGTCGGACGAATCCCAAAACCAATTGACGACCTTTCCTGCTTGAAAGCTACTACGACCCTACTCCTACGCTCCGGACTTGCGGCCTTGTGGCAGTAGTCTACCTAGCGCAGACCATCTCTAATTATGGAGGTTGGGGTCCGGGGCGCCCCTAGGAGCCGAACATTATGGTTGAACTTCCTGAAAAATGCTGGCAACGAGCCAGGATGTGCAGCGGCAGGCAAGAGAGCATCTAGTCAATCTGGTCTACTCAGAATCCAGTTCTATTGAACCGAGGCACCCAAGAACAGATCCCGAATGCCGAGCGCCTTGACCTGACACGCGCGCAGCATTGGGCTTGGGCCAGCAAGGGGAACCACTACGCGTGATGTTTCAAAGATGGGAAGCCCCGCCCCGCAGATGTCCTCCCAAGCCCAACCCAGTGCTTGTAGGACTTGGGCTCAGGTGGGGACGCTCTCCATTGCCTTGTCTACTGGGGGCACTCACGAACCGAATCCACCACGCAAACGGCATGCCCGATTTTTGGATCTTATCCAAGTCCCTGTTGGGAAGGATGTTATTGATGCTCACACTTAAGAAATTGCTCCGAGACCAAGGAGGTCAACAGAATAAACCTTCAGAACGCACTCACTCATTCGCTCACTCAGTCAACCACACACAATACGCGGCATGCGGCTTCTCTTCATTGACTGTTGAACCTTTGAGAGCTTACATGCGTAGGCGGAACAACTTGGAAGCTTTGAAAGCTCATGTGTGGTTTGGGGGATTGCCTTACTTCACAAGCCAAGCTGCCCAGCCCAGCGCTGGGCTTGAGGCTTGCAAGGGCAGGCCGTACCTCAGTTGCAGCGCGTCTGGAACTCCCAGGTCGTGAAGCTTTTGATGGACTTGGACCGTTTCCATTTCATTTTCCATTTTCTTTTCCATTTGATTCTCCATTATTGTAATATATACCCCAATATGACCCTAATATATACCCAATATATGGAGACAGAGGCCTTGCGTCCGAAGCACATCTCTGCAGAGGTGGCCGGGTCTGCCAAGCAACTGATGCCCAGCCCTGAGGGTTGGAAGAGGTTGAAAAAAAAAGGCCCTAAACCCTAAACCCTTTCATGCGTAAATTGGAGCTCATGGGCGGCAGCTCAAGTTTCTTGCCAGTTTGTGGACATGCCTTCGGGCTCACAAGCAGCCAAAGACCCTGCCTACGCCAGCCAAGCCGATGAAGGTGGCCGACAGCTGGAAGGTCATGTGAACGAGGCGCTGATGTGTGCAAAGGGTCGCAGCTGATGGCATAGCTGCAAGTAGGCTTGCAAAGCTACTCACGCGGCACGCCTTCAAGATATTCTTGCTCGGCCAGACTGGGTGAGGCTTTTTTCCGAGCCAGCTGAAGCAGGGCAGATCCGTGAACTTTGGCTATTGCTTATACAACTGTAGACAACCCATACATGCGAAGCTTGCCCAGCCCACTCGTTTTCACGATCCATCGTCGGCCTCCAGAGGACTTTGCCCGCTAAACACACAACCCTTCATGTTTGTGCGTGTGTGCACGTTGGGCAGGAGAGGCCAGCATGAACTCTGCTGCATATGCCGTCTTCAGCTCCTATACAGAATGCATCACGAAGGCTTCACGACTGTAACGCAACAATCGACAATCCACAACACAGAGCCATCATGCACTGTACATCTCTCAAGCCAAGATGCATATGGCGTGAAAACACGCGTCTACGGTTCAGCCTTTAGGGTGCACTCACCTCACCAGACTGGGAAGCCTGCTCCAAGTCATCTGCTACCTGGTAGAGGAGCTTCTTTCGTTCTGCAGGGCTCTTGAACTGCATGGGTAGGCCATGGCCAGGAAACCAGTACTTGTAGAACGGGGCATGGTCTGCAAAGCCGCGCAAGGACATTGATTGCGCCTTGCAACTGAATCTTGCCATCTCCGGAAAGCCGGTGAACTTCCCCTGCCACACCCCCGCAGAGTCGCCTCCAAATGTTGTGTTCCGACTGTTCGAGCTCACTATCAAGGAGCCTTCTGTATGCCCTGAAGCGGCATGGATTTGGAAGTTACCGACGTTCCAAGGTCCATGGCCACCCAACTTCTCGATGCCACCCTTACCCATGGCATCGGCTTCGTGAGCAAGGATTCGCACGGTCTCAAAGCTCTTGCGCCAATCGTCCGTCTCTGCCACTCCCAGAAAGTCGCTGTGCGTGAAGATGATCCGCAGTGCTTTGCCTGGCGCCACTTTCTTAATCCGCTCTACCAAGTCCTCTGAATGGTATGAGATGTCGATGAGAGTCACTCCGTTCTCATCATCAACAAGGAAGCCCCAGGGGATGCGCAGGTCTGGGTCCAGGCACTTGATTCTGTGCGCCAAGCTCTGAGACACGTGGGAGGTGTCCACCTGTCGCCTTCCCGGCAGTCCCATGCCTTGAGGCACATAGTAGCCGAGCGAACCGCCGACAGCGTCCCATTCGCCCCCAGGGATGGCATAGATCCCTGGCACGGCAGTCTTCATGAAGCCTGCACGTTGGAACCTGTCAATGCAGGCAAACAGTGTTGCTGCGTTTGTGTGGGCAAAATAGATCGCTGCGACAATGGCTAAAAGCCTTTTGCGCATACGGTTCCACTTCATGGCGGTCAGATGTAGCCAGTTCGAAGCAACCCTCAACTCAGAGCCTGAGCCCGAAACTCTGTTAGTGACAGCTGAAGCTTTCGCAAGACACAAAAAAGCTGGGGCTTCTAAGCTATACTACGAGACTGGATGCGCCGCCCTAGTGATAAACATAGCTTTGCCAAAGCGAGAGCCGGCACTTGGGGACAAAGTGTGAGACAAGTCAACAAGGGGCTGCCCTCACAAGATGCATGACTGAAGTGAAATTGCAAAGCAACACCAGCAGAGCAGCTACCAATTTTCAAGTCCTGTTGGACGCCTTCGGTTCTCAAGAGATACAGCTGTACAAAGGGCAAGACAGGACTACACGCTCCTTGCCAAACCAAAATCAAATGCACTTCGGGCTCAACTTCTGCAGCATGGGGACAGTTGTCAGCATGGCTGCGGAGGAGGAGTCCGAGGAGAGAAGCATTGCGAAAAGCATTGTTCAATGCAATACAATGCCTAGCGGCGTAGCGGTACATCCGAGTATGAGCTCCAAGCATTGGGAAGGGGTCCTGTCACACGTCAGGAACTCTGCGGCCGAAAGTGGCTGTCACTTCCCAGCAAGGTCGGCTGCCGGTGTCGGCCAGGATTTGCTCGACGACTCGCCTTTGCGGCAAGCTCCCGATCTCGTGCACCTCCGGTCAATCGTGTTGCAGAGCGGAGCTACAGAGCTACTAGCTACTAGCGGAGCTGGATTCCACACACAACGGGCCTCTATGGTCCATTCGTCAATGAGTACGCGCAGTAGCGCCGTGACCGCCTCGAGCGAGAAGCCTGGGTGACGCATCACTGGCAGATTGAGGGCAAACCCTCTCGGAGGCCAGGAGACACAACATACCAGCATGATACCAATGTTGTTGGATACTCCATTGTGGCATTGGTCAGCTTTCACACTTTCGGTTCTACACGGTTCTACTGTATTTGGGATGTTACGTGCTTCAGGGATTGCCTTGGACTCCGACTTTGCATTGGGCACGTGGCCTTGCCGACGCCGAATGGACAATAATTGTCAATGCGCCCAGTGACCGGACAGGTCCTGTCCATTTTGGGTCGAAGTCTCGTGAGAAACTGCAAGTGACAGGAAGTCCTCCATCTGTTCTCGTCGAAGTTGTCTGCTTTTTCCCAATGCGATGCGTTCAACTGCAACCTCGAATCATTCAGCATTCATCAGCACAGTCCGGCCAATGTCTGCACACCGTTGCAGCATTGTGGCGCCGGCGCCTCTCGCACAATGTCGGAATGCCTCCAAGGCACAAGGCAGGAAGCACGATGACCAGGGCGCCTTTGGGGATGTCGACTCCATTGTAGGAATCGCCCTTGCCACATTTGTACGGCATCAAGAAGGGGCTGCTCGGTGGGTGCAGGCGAAGTTCTTCCTTGATAACCCCCGCCAGTCGGCTGGGGTCAGAGCGAAGTGCCACAAGCAAAGCTGGCTTCGCTGCCAGGCGGAGAACGACCCAGAACACCAGATTGGGCAGGCTCTGCTGCCCAAGGAAGAATTGAGCCATCAAGTTGTGGGCAACTTCCTTCTCCATGTCCCTTGAAGTCATCTGCTCTTCCGCATGAGTCACATGGGCCCAGTTTTGCAGCATATTTTGCCGCATATGCTGAACGAGGCCTCCTTTGCCGCCTCTCGCCAAGATCCGGTCGCGCAACTTCTCCAGCGCCTGCACTTCATCTTCACCTGGGCCCTGGAAGTTGTACAGTCCGCCGAAAGCCCTATTCGTGAGATTGAGGTACTGGCGCACAGACCTCAGCATCAGAGAAATCCGCGCTTGAGTAGATCTTGGGTCAAGTACATGCTGCATGCACCGCGCATAACTTTCAAGGCTGAAGTTTCATGTGAGCTGCATGTCTTCCTCGTCCTCCAACTCATAGTCGCCTATGAAGCGCAGCTGGACCACCGCCATGACCTCCTGGAAGAGGTCGAAAAGGTTCCTTGTGCAATTTGCCTGCAAGCGGCCTTCCAGACAGGTCTTCACTCGCTGACGGATCTCATCCTGTCCAGGCTCATGCCGAGTGGGCATATGCATCCAGACATAATCCATTACAGTTGTTTCCATTTTCTTTTCCATTACCCCGTTATAACCCAAATATTACCAAAATATAACCATAATATAATCCCAATATAACCCCAATATAACTCCTCAGCTTCTCAGGAACTGCCCACCTTCAAGTCCTGATGATGGAACCTAGCAACGAAGGTCTGAAACAGTTCTCGCTGTCTGCGGTGTACTGGGCCAGACGGCTGGAACCAGATCGAGCGCTCCTTTGAAAGGTGAGGATGTACATATGCGCAAAATCGGAAGCTTTAGTACTTGATGGCCCCGTAAGCCATAAAAGCCTTAGCCCAAGCCGAAGCCAACATCCACATGAGCCAGCCCAAGGCGCAAGAAACTTCTCCATGAATGAGTGCATTCCCCGAGTGTGTGTCAGAAGCACTGCCTCGGGAATATGGCTCGAGTCCTCAGAGCGACAAGAACGCTACGAGAATGGGCAGGCTATTGTCTGCCTGCACTCTTCTGAAGTTAAAACGTGACAGCCAAGTGTCACTGGGATTGATGCGCTGATACACCCCTCGCTGGCTGCCTTTAATCACATGATTGATCAGGGCTTGCTCGCGGGGAAAGATCAGAAGGCGCCCAGTAAGAGGAACGAGGACACAAACAGGTCCGTCATCTTCCGCAAACTCATCATGAAGCACGTGCACCAACGCCTTTACCTGGGATTGGGCTTGCCATTTTGCAGTTGTGTTTGGCTACCTGGTACCGTATCATGTCTGTGGCCGAAAGGTTTTGGATGTTTCGTTATCTCGCACACAGCATTGCAGGTGTTCGGCCAAGAAGCAGGGTGCCTTCCCTCGCGCACGAGATTCCTGAATATTTTCCAAAAGTTTGCTCGCGCACGGCTTGTGCTGCTCAAAGTGTACTCTCGGATTGCTGCGCCAGCTCCAAAAATTGCAAGGGCCTCACCAAGGGCAGCAATCAAATTCATGGAGGCTGCCATGCACATGGCTCTTTTCAGTGAACTTGCTGGTGAGACAGCTGCTTTCTCGCCTCGACGAGGAGACACATGACCGCCGCCTCCAAACCCTCCAAAACGAGGAAAGCACCCCACGTGCCAGCCACACAGTGCTCGGTGCTCTCGGACCAAAACGCTGCGTGAAAGGATTTCGGAGCAACAGAGCGGAGAATCTCCCGCATACATTCAGTACCCCCCTGTATTCTTCAATCCAGTACAGTGCAATGCATACAAAACAGTACAATACAACACAAGACGTCTCTAGGGAGCACCCTCGAGGGTTTCCAAAGTGATGGTTCCTTATGTGCACAGCCTTCCGCGAAGAAAAGCTCTCCCAACAGCAAAAGATGTTAGGCTCCTGGGTCCTCATTGCACTTTAACAAAATTATTGGGGCTATATGGGGGTAATGGAAAAGAACATGGAAACTACTATAATGGGTAATATTAGGGTTACATCTGGGTCACATGGGGGTAATGGAAAAGAAAACGGAAACTACTATAATGGATGCTGCGACACTCTCTACCTTTCACAGCACCTTTCGCAAAACACTTTCACAGGCACTTAGATTCTGCAGTTCGAGGCTGCAGGGCTTGAAATCTTCAACGCTGCTCCTTTCAAGGATGACTCGGATAACTCCCAACTGTCAGTCTTTGTGGAAGAAAGATTTCCATCGGCCGGTACGTGTCTTCAGGCAATCTCGCCAAAAGTAGGCAGTGTTTGTACGGGGTCGATTTTCTGCTTCTGCGTTGGCTTTAGCCAAATGTGAAACGTACAATGCTCACTCCTCAGAACACATCTACGCATGAATCTTAACTGTGGAAGCAACAACAGTTTCAGATCTCATGGAACGCGGGCAATTCAAATGCCACTGCTCATTCAAAGGATGCGACATTGCCTGCCATGACCCGAAGCAGCAAGCATCACATGCTTTGCACGTCCATTCACAATAGTTTGATGACAGCTTGTCCCATGAAACCATGCCAGGAATTGCTGCTCGGCTGTGGTCTTGTGGAACTTTGCGATTTCTTCCGCAAAGCCTTTTCGAAGCCTGAGAAGAGCAAACGACTGCAAAGTCGCTGAAATAACATTCTCAAGTTCCCAGAATCGTCATCCAACTCTTCACTCAATGTAAGCTTCAGGCGCTGCTTCGCCAAGATCTGGTTCTTTGTCGAATTCCAGGGTAACTGGCGTAGGCCTGAAGACGCATTATGGACTGCTTTGGTGTGACATTCAGCTTGGTGCTTACAAAAGCAATGGCAAGGATATACCACTGCCAGCCCAGGGCGTGCATCCAATGGGCAGCCAATGATTTGCCGGCAGCGTGGAAGTCTGCTTGCAAGCAGACTACGACCCCAAGTACTGTTATTATCAGTGCTATGATCGCTACTATTAGTATTTCGCGAAACTATCCAGCCTCACAGAGTTCTCCCCCCCTCCCCCCCGTCCCCTCCTCCCCTACCCTTCAGGGTACCGGCTTGCGAACTCCTTCACTTAAGGCTCCATGAATGCGGCAACATGCATGCAACAAACAGTCTGAAGTGAGGCTTTCCTCCGTTACTCTCTCGACCCTAAACCCCAAGTGTCAACAACATGCCATGCCATGACTTATTCGTGTGCTCCGCGCCCCGCCAGCCGAGGCGGGCGCGCGATAGCGTTTATAATAGTACTATTAACGTTAGTAAAGTGAATGGGATCTGGAAGCTTGGCGCCGACATCATGCTTCTTGGGCCATCCCTGACCCTGAACTCCTGGGATCGCTGCGCCACCGTCTCGACTGATCTGTCCCGGATGTCTTTGAACAGTTCATGGTCGAGCGCTAGATCCTCGCCACATGTGAAAGTTATGGCACTTCTAGTTTTGCAAGCACTCCGTTGGGAAACCCTTAACCTTGTGCCTAGATACTAGTTGCCATTTTCTTTCCCGTTCTCCCTATAGAACTCCGCCAAAAAAAACCCTATAATATAGAACCTGGCGGGCATCCAAGTGCCCGACCACATTAACTCTTTCTTTCGGTGTGAACTTGAGCATCTTCCTGAGGCCGTTCCATTGCACTTGCTATCAACCTGCTGCCCCGCAGCACTCTTTTGCCGCGAGAACGAAGCAGTGCAGCATCCAACTAATTTCATATCAGAAACACGCACTAATGAACAAAAACTGCAGTGTGCACCTGCGGGTTCTGTGTAATGTAGACCCATGATTAATAAACCCCATCCTTTTAGAGGTCTAACTATTAGGAGCCCAATTATAATCCCTATTAAAGGGAGGGGGTTTATGAATCATGGGTCTACATTATTTACCAGCTCTACTTCCCTAAACCCTAAACCCTAAACCCCAAGCGCGCGGCTCTAACAAGTCCACAGAATCGTTGGGTGCGTCTGGGAAACGGCTTCGCCTGAGTTGGCTTGACCATGGGGGCCTCTTTTGTGTAAGGACCATACTTGGGGGGTCAGGGGGACTTAGTAAGTAGGTTAATAATGGGGATAAATTGGCTTACTATATGGGTTATAGTTATAGGGGTTATTAACCTACTTACTAAGTCTCCCTGACCCTCCAAGTAATCCGTACAAGTTGGCAGCATCTTGTGATTTCCCAAAATAAAGGGTTTAGGGTTTAGGGCTTTAATAAGGGGACCCGAACACAGACTCCAAAATACTATGATCCCTATTAATTACAGGCAGCCCCAAAGAAGTACCTCTAATTTGGGAAACCCCCAACCCTAAACCCTAAATCCCATACAACCCCTACATAAGCCCCATAAACACCTTTAAAGGCCAACCTAATTTGGGGAAATCCCCGTTTTGACCCATACTAAACCCTAAACCCTACGTAGTAGTTCCATGTTGTTTTCCATTGCCCCTGTAGAACCCCTATATAATTAGGATTATAAAGCCCATACCCTAAACCCTAACCCCTATGTAGCCTATAACAACCCTATATAACCCATATTAGGTTGGCCCCTAAAACCCATTGAACAATATTAGTATAATGGTCCCCTATTAAAGCCATTAGGGAAAATATTAAATATCCCAGGGGCCTACCCAGTACCCCAAACCCTAAACCCTAAAAGTAGTTTCCATGTTCTTTTCCATTATCCTCTATATACCCCCAATATACTATACTAGTTTCCATTTTCTTTTCCACTATCCCAATATAACCCCAACATAACCCATATTGGGAACCCATACTTTTGGGAAATCCGCGAGCCGTACACTGTGCTCAGCTCAGTGCACTCCCTTGCGCTCGCGTCTGGCCAGCGCTCGGATGTGCTGCTTGGCATCCTGTGTTCTGGCCCAACATTGGGGGGTACCTTAATAGGGGATTATAGGGTTATATGGGGCTATATAGGTGACAAAGGGTTTAGGGTTTAGGATCTCCCAATATTACGGGTACCTTTTAAAGGTCTCAGCAATAAGGGCTACAGGATTTTTGGAGTCTATATGAGCCATAGTCTAAACTCCATGCATCCCCGCCGTTGATAGCCCCTATAATTAGTAGTCCCCTATACAATCTCCACATGTAACCCCCCCTTTAGGAGTTTAGACTATGGCCCATATTAGCGTTACCATCTCAGGGACTTCTCGGCGGGTCCTGCTTCTTGTAGACCCTCCAACCACCCTCGGTTAAAGGCCCAAGTACCTACTACAGTACTAGAAGCCATAGAAGCCCAATAAAGGGTACAAGGAGGGTCCTGGTAGGTAGGACAAATCGGTTACCTAGCGTTCTTGACATTGCAACTTCGGCCACGGAAACGACTGCTGCAAGATCTCATCTCCTCCGTCTGCAGCTGGGCAATCTCTGCCTGTTGCAATGCATTTGCATGCCTTCACAGACCCTCTAAAGGATCCAAAAAAAATGGAACCCCCCCAATATGAACCCAGTACTACATTGGGGAAGCTGGGGGATTATGAGGGGTTTCCATTCTTGGATGCTTTAGCCCTTAAACCCTAAACCCTAATAACCCCTATAAGCCCCTTTTAGGGATTCCTTTTTTGGGATTCGTTGACTGAACATATTCTGAGAGAGAACACGGAAGCAGCTTCAGTCGCGCGGTTTAGGGTTTAGGGCCTGCTGCGTACGAGATCAATAATGGCCATGCTGTCTAGAAGACACGCCGACACCACAACTGATGGGGTGTTCAAGTTTTGCTTGTGCTACTACAGATCTCGTCCACCGATTCAGATGCTGTTCTTCTCGCCTTGACACCATTATCATGGCAACACGTTAGGATGCAAGAAAGCACGGCAATCTGAAGCCTTCCCTGTCCCATCTCACATCCTAAGATGTGTGTAAAACCCTACACCCTAAATAGTAGTTTCCATTTTTTCATTATCCCAATATAACTCCAATATACCACAGTAGTTTCCATTTTATTTTCCATTATCCCAATATAACCCCAATATACCACAGTAGTTTCCATTTTATTTTCCATTATCCCAATATAACCCCAATATACCACAGTAGTTTCCATATTTCCATTATCCCAAGTAATTTCCATTTTATTTTCCATTATCCCAATATAACCCCAATATACCACAGTAGTTTCCACTTAATTTTCCATTATCCCAATATGTACCCAATATCCTATAGTAGTTTCCATTTCATTTTCCATTATCCCAATATTACTCCAATATACCGCAGTAGTTTCCATTTTATTTTCCATTATCCCAATATAACCCCAATATACTCTAGTAGTTTCCATTTAATTTTCCATTATCCCACTATAACCCCAATAGTATGGATTGCAGGCCTCTGAGGGAGTGCCGAGCAAATCGAAAATGACATTCAACTGATCTGTACCTAGGCGACATTTCCATGAGCAGCGGAACCAACTACGCGCTGTGACCGTACCTGGATGCTCCGAGGATCTCATACATGGATGTATTATCTCCTATAATACCTGTAATGCACATGGGTGGTTGTCAAAATTATGGTCCCTTTTTGGGTCCCTATTATAATACGTCACCTAATATTTAGGGTACCCAAAGAGGGACCATAATTTTGACATCCACCCACATTACTATACAGTCCCTAAGCGCTAAACTCTAAACCTCAGCTTCTGAGCCCTAGCCTACCAAGTCCTCCTAGGCCATCCAGGTGGCTTAGGAGGATCCCCCACCCTGAAATAGTGGTATAATAGGAATCTACCAGGACCCTAATATAATCCTGATTATCCCTTATAGTCACTATTACTGGGTGGGGGGGTCCACCTAACATGTAGCAGACAAAAGTGGGAGCTTCTCAAAATTCCGCCCTCCCAGGGATGCTTAGGGATGACAGGAGTCACCATTCTGGGTGTAGGGTTTAGGGTTTTAGAGGGCCCTAATCCCTAAACTCTATATCCATACACATCCCTTTATACCCCTAAGTAACCCTTAGTTGTAGAAGCCCTTATATGAGCTATCAATCTTCACATCCCCCTCAACAACCCTAGAAGACTCACCCATATAACCTCCTTCTCAGGATTTGAGATCCTAAACCTTAAACTTTGCCCTAAAACTTGCATAACCCTCCCCTTCGACAGTTAAGACGATTTATAGTCCCTTATACACTCCCCTATAACCCTAAACCCTATGTAACCCCACATATTACGGATAAGTTTGAGAACCTCCCAAAGTGCTCCTGTGAGTGACTTCATACTGAGGGCGGGTCTGCCTCGCCTTGGGACAAAAAGGGTTTAGGGTTTTGGGGTTAGGATTTAAGGGTTTATGGTTTTGGGGTTAGGATTTCGGGGTTTAGGGGCTGAGGGTTTAGGGGTGTAGGGGTCAGGGGTTAGGGTTTAGCCTGGGATATTGAATTTTGTACAGGGATCATCTGGGGATTGTATAGGGTTTATGTACATATATATATATAAGAGGTATATAGGAACCACATAACGGATATATAGGGTTCATATAAGGATCATCTACAGCTGTACTTTGGATTTAGGGTTCAGGATTTAGGGGTCAACGGTGGGAAGGGAGTTAAGGTCTGTAGGCAGGCCGGGGGACTGAGCTTTGTTTATTTGCCCTAAGCCCTCACCCTAAATCCTAAACCCAAAATCTTAAACCCTAAATCCTAAACCCTAAATCCTAAACCCTTTCTGCCAACGGTTTAGGGCTCAGGGCTGGGGTTGCAGCCATCAGATCAGATTTTCCATCATGCAACTCTCCCTTGCGCAGGCCTCTACAGCATGCCAAAGTTCAGCCACTTCTAGATGGGGAATGGGTCCTTGGAGCTTATTGGGGTAACATACGGACTTCCTAGGAATCTAAAAGTCACTCCCCCCTTGAGGCCGTTAAATCCCAAAGTCTAAGCCGAGGCACGTGTGAAATCTGGGATCTTTTCGATGCTTTCGGTCGGGCGAAAGCGGATAGCAGCTGGAACCTGGAAACAGCGGGCCGCGATCCTGGCACAGACAAAAAGACACAGGCAGAGAGAGAGAGAGAGAGAGACTGTATGTATGTGTTTACATATTATACATATGTGTTCAATGTCTCTCTCTCTCTCTCTGCTTACGTGGGTGTGTGTGTCAGAAAGGTGACGTATACACTTCCATATATATATATAGATATGTATACGCGCATCTATACATGCACAATGAGAAGCCCCATCACTCAACAAAAAACCTTGGATTGGGAATATTGCTATTAGGAGGGGTTCTTGGGGGAGAGATTCTAGATCAAGGGTTTGGGTTGGTTTGGCTTGTGATGGAGGACACCTGCAACATGCGGGGCGGTACAGGATGTCCTCCATCGACAGCAGCGTATGTATACATGTAAACGAAAGGAGAAAAGAGAGAGAGAGAGAGAGAGACAGAGAGAGAGAGGGAGAGAGAAAAATAAAAACAGTCTATGCTACAAGTCGTTCGAAATGCACATCTATTGCAGGCAGAATGACATCCGCGTATATCTGCATGCTACGATGCTTTGTGATGTTGCAGAAGAGGATTGGACATAGCAAATTCAGAAAAAGAGGGTTTCTCACAATTCTGAGCCCCTCTTGTGGCTGCTCATCATGGGGTATACAAGTGTACCCGTACCCTGAGTTTGAAACACCCCAAACACGGATGATCGCGGCCTCGGTGTGGGTACCCTCCTTAGAGAGAGGGACAAGGTTTGCAAAGGGATTTGCGTGGGTCCCTAATCCTCTAGGGATATAGTCCCCCTCAAGTAGATAGAATATGGCTTTGGGTATACTATAATAAGATCCCTCTATACCCCATATTCTATCTACTTAAGGGGGACTGTATAGGGGAATGGGGCTTTTCGTGGGGACGCTTTGACCGACTGCAACATGTTTCAGCCAGTCGTTGGTTGTCTATACCGTCGTACACCTGCCCTAAGGTTATATTGGGGTAGTATTGGGAAATGGAAAAGAAAATGGAAACTAAAGGGTTTATATAGGGATTATATAGGGTATATATTGAGGTAATGTTGGGATAGTTGAAAAGAAAATGGAAACTACTGTATTATAGTATATTGGGGTAATACTGTTGGGCTGCATGCCCCTCAGAACATATGCTGGATAAAGGCCCCCCGGAGTTGTTTGGGATTCCCTTGAGAGAAACTCTCCAACGAGCCATAGGCTAAACTCCTCGCATCCCCCTTAATAACCTCTACAGTAGT
>CAJNIZ010031447.1:0-26372 GCA_905231905.1 Symbiodinium pilosum | reverse complement strand
TTAGGGTTTAGGGTCCTGCTCCCACGCAGCAACAGCCTATAATAGGGGGTAATCTTAAGGGCTAGATATAGCTATAATATGAATATTATCCAACTGTTGCTGGGTGGGGGCAGGACCCAAGTTATATAGGGATAGCATAAGGGTCCTTATAGGGGTTGAGAAATGGATGGCATAGTATAGGGGTCTCTTTGAGAGAGGCTCCCAGGTTTTACGGAATTTGGGATTTCGGGTCTAGGGCTAGGGCTGTTCGGGATATCGGACTTACGGTTCTGTCTGGGCTCAGAGTATACATCAGAAGATCTTGCGGGGATACAAGGGAGAGTCAAAGAAGAGGGACAGAAGGGCATGTTCTTGGGCTCTATACCGCCCTAGATGAATGCCTCTGGCATCCCGTCATGGACAACAACCATGTGAGCTATAGTCTAAACTCCTAGTATCCCCCTTAATTACCCCCATAGTAGTCCCTATATTATACCCTATATAACCCCCTTTAAGGAGTTTAGACTATAGTTCATGTGGTATGCATCCTCCGGAGTTCCTAGAGGCTCCAGACCACGAAGGAGCTCACAGAAGGATCTCTTAGGATCGGTTTAGGTTGTTGGGTTTTATTGGGGTTATATTGGGATAATGGAAAAAGAAAATGGAAACTACTATTTAGGGTTTAGGGCTTTTCCAAGGTCTGCATCATATGGAATCCTGTTTAGGTCCTATACTAATTCTGAAAGGTATCTAGCAGATTTTGCTCTTGAACACTTGAAGGGCATAAGGGCCTTGAAACACGAAGAGGGTTGACAGGTTGAGCGCACGTACTCATGCAGTAGCACTTGAATGCATCTACTTACTTGATCTTAGTCGGGAATGAGGGACTATATTTGACAGGGATTCTTTTGATTATTCCCTACTAGACCTAAACCCTAAAGCACAATGGTAGTTTCCATTTTCTTTTCCATTATCCCTATATCACCAAAACTGTAAGTGTAGGGCCCTGGCGAGTCACAACGTGTCTAGTCATTGTTCTCTTGGCCTTCGCAGTGTGCGGGACCACCGGTCCAGCGACCTTGGAGGCTAAGAGTTTGAGGCAGCCGCTATGGCAGTCATTTGTGTTGCATCCGTGTAGTTGTCTATACTTTTTTGCACACACTAATAAATGTCTATATGTTGTATATGTCTTTCCCTCTTTTTTTTTTGGAGGGGGGGGGGTCCCAAAGTTGGGAATCCTGTTTTACTCTAGGTTGGTAAACTCTCACCTTGTGTAAACTTGACTAAGGCCAGGACCTCATTTCCCTCCTCCTCTCCGCGAGGCGTGTTGGGCAACGGGGCATGCTGTACCTACCAACAGCCACGTTTGATACTATCTGGGCAACGGCTCGGCCCTTGTGTAGGGCAGGAAATCCAGGATTCAGGTTGTAAGTTACACGACCCAAGGGTAGTGATCTTAAAGGCCAATAGCAACTCTACTAAGGTCCCTCAAACCATCATGAGTGGCTGGGCATAACCCTAAAGCCCAAATCCTAAACCGCCTAAGCCCTAAACCCTATACTCTTAACCGCAAATCCAAAACCACCTAAGCCCTAAACCCCAAATCCCAAACCATCTAAGCCCGAAATCACAACCCCAAAATCCTAAGCCCTAAGCCCTAAAACCAAAATCCTCAGCAGTTTAAGTAATCACCAGGCAAAAGGTCACCGATGAAACTGCTCTGGACAGCCCGAAGTCACAGATTTTGACTGAGCAGTCCTGGTATATGGGAATTATAGGGTTTAGGGTTTAGGGTTTATAATGTTGGGAATAATGGAAAAGAAAATGCAAACTACAGAGGTTATAGGGATTATATAGGGGTTATATTGAGGCACTACTATAATGGGTTATAGGGTTTAGGGTGTTGGGTGGGCCCCCCACCCTGTAATGTGCATATAAGGGATGATAAGGATTGTATTAGGGTCTTCTTACATTCCTATTTTACCACTACTACAGGGTGGGGGGAGGTCCTCGTAAATGATATGCTGCTGTGAGTAGGGTGCAGGATTCAGGCATTACCCAATAGTGGGGAGCCACATTATATAGGAAGCATATAATCTCATGAGTTTCCTTGCACGCCCCAGATTCCCCCTTAATTACTAAGGGTGGAAGGATTAAGCCTGATCAAGGCTGATTACTGGGGAACGGGGGGATACGCGAAGTAGGGGAACTGACTCCCAACAAATGGGAAGTTCTCAAATGAGGGTAGCGAAATGGACCCTAGGGATACGTAGGGATGATACAGAAATTATGGAAGTCCGCTTAAGGATTACACGGGCACTGTTTTGAGAAACCCTCACATAGTAGTTTAGGTTTTAGGATTTGGGGTTGCAGGGCTTTGGGGATGTGAGCCTCCGCCGAAACTCCTTGTATAATCGGATGCCATGGATACTTTGGGAGGGGTCCTATCCCTTTCAGAGCTTTTCGCAGGATAAAAGAAAGGCATTGTTGTTTTTGGAGGGGGGGTCCTATCGTTTTTGGGGCTATGTGCGCGGTTCCTACATCTCACGGCATTCCATCCCTGATACGCGAGTACTGACGATTGCTTATGTAACGATGTCGGGAATACGGAACCCCCCCACCCCCAACAATGAAAAGTCAACGTGAAACAGGTGGTTTTCGAGGGGTTCTTGCATTACTTCCTCCTAATAATTGTAGGCCCAAGCAGCTAGGCAGAAAAACATCCGTTTGGGTACATGCCGTTCTGAGAAATCGCAAATAAACTCTATTTCCCTTTGGAAACCTCAGCCTATAATCCCCCTTACGTAGATAGATTATGGCTTTGGGTATGTGATAACAAGATCCCATCTACCCCATATTCTATCTACTAAGGGGGACTGTAGAGCCCGAGACCCTGAATGCAAGACGTTGAGAGTCCTGGTTTACCAGACAATTGGCTGGCTTCAGGTCCTTGAGGCAGGGGCTTACTTGGAAGTTCATGGGCTGCTGTACAGGCTTCACAGGGTTTGGATTTTGTCGCTCAATTAAGGTTTCTGACTTTAAGTTTTTGCAGGAGTAGGATTATGGCTTTGAGGGTTTAGGGGCTTAGGCTTCGCAGCGTGCGGCTTCTCCGTGAGTGTGCTCTGAGCCAAGGGCTCTGTGCCAAATGCCAGCAGAGTGCAGATATTTCAGTCCTTACTTCACTGGCATCCCGTCACTGAAGCTTCTCTAGTAAACTTGGGGTCTTGCCCACTAGCAGGTTGTAGAGCAGAGTGTTGATGTGGAGCGGTGTGAGAAGGACATCCGTCTTGATCAGCTTTTTCATATCTGAATCACACAACCTGAGCGATGACGAACCATTGCGAGTCATGTTATCTTGCGAAGCTTGATTCGGACAACAAGCCCAGCGGCTCCATCACTATGTACAATTCGTCAAAGCTGCGCATGTGCGACGGCCTCAAGATCATTGCAGGCAAGGTGTTTGTGCAAGTTGTGGCCAATTTGGCCAACTAGATTTGACTTTCTCTTACACCTCTTAATGCAGCCGCGACGCTCAATGATATCATAGATCTGCACAATGTGGGGATGTGTAAGCCTGTGTCGGGATTTCACGCTTACACATGGCTTTGCCTAGTAACGGTCTATTCGCAAAGAGGGACTCACTACAGCGCAGGATCCTCGTCATGATCGCAGTTTCTCGAAGAATCCGCTTGCAGTCCACAAGGTCATCAAACATGTGCTTGACCTGGGCTTGCAATAGGAGCAGTTGCGAAGAAATGTTCAGATTTGCCGCCTCAATGGTATCTGAGGATCGCGCACGCTTGATTGCGACATTCTGGTCACGCTCTTTGTCATAGGCCTCACCTGTGCCAAGAATTTCATGACCTTTGGTGAGGATTTGAAAGTAAATTGACCTGAAGCTAAGCGCTGCACACACGCTTCCGTAGGAGCCGGAGCCTATGATGTTCTTGACCTCATATCGCGACCTTAGCTACTCGCACCACTCATCAATGTAGAAGTCAGCACATGCCGGGGCTGGTATGACGAACCACAATTTTCAGGTAGTACTACGAAATTTTGAGGACTCTGGCAACCAGTTAATCCCTTTACATCCCTTTCATCCCCACGCTCCTTCCGGCTGCACACTAACTCATAATTCCTCAAGGTTTACATCCTAGACCCTAAACCCTAAGCCCTAAACCGTAAACCCTAAACCCTGAACCCTAAACCCTAAACCCTGAACCCTAAGCCCTAAACCCTGAACCCCAAGCCCTAAACCCCAAACCCCTCAGGCCCCTGGCGATACGTGCCACTGCCCAGCTCTTGGGATAACCGGCATCTCACCACAGGGACTTGAGCCACTTTCAGCCACCACAGGTTTAGGGTTTGGGGTTTAGGGTTTAGGGTTTAGGGTAGGGTTTGGGGTTTAGGGTTTAGGGTTTAGGGCCTCTAAAGGATCCCCAAAAATGGAACCCCACCCAAGTATGAGCCCAGTACTACATTGGGGAAGCTAGGGGATTATGGGGTTCGATTTTTTGGATCCTTTAGGGAATCTGGGAGAAGCACAGCTGCGAACATACCGCCATGTCACTGCACATGCTGCCAGGAGTCACTAATGAAAAAGATGATGTTGGGATAATCTAACATGGAAACTACTATTTAGGGTTTTGGGTAATAATTGAGAATCAGATGGCAAAGCAACTATTTAGAGTTTTGGGTAATAATTGGGAATCAGATGGCAAAGCAACTAGAAATTGAAAGTGGAAATCGCGATTATATTATGGAAGCTCGGATTTCTGAGGCGTGCTGTGCAGCAGTCTTGCTCCACCGGCAGGCTGAAGCAACCGGCGGCTGTATCGGCGCAGACAACTGCAGTCAGAACACGTGTTGGCACTATAGTAGTTTCCATTGTCTTTCCCGTTATTCCAACCTAACATAACCCCAATATACTATAATATACTATAGTCGTTTCCATTTTCTTTTCCATTATTACGTTACCTAGTTCTGACAGACGAGAAATCGCAAGCTTCAAGCGAGCCTCCACGACCCGCTCAGGCGTGGCGCACTGAGCATCACAAAACTCCTAGCGACCTATCAGCTCGACGGCCGCATTAATGCGTGGCGGCCTGGCAACACCAACAACATAGTTTGCTGTCTCATCCAAGATGAATGTAAAAAGGCCTTCCGGGACCACCATTCTGAAACGTAATTCCAGCAAACTGGCCTCAGGGCTTGCTTGCAACATGATTTTTGAGACGTCTCGCCTCGAGGCACACAATCGACCTTGCCTTCTGACAACATCCACTTCAGCTCGTGCCTGGCACCAAGCAGCAACACCGTTGACATCATCAGGAATAACAGGAATAGCAATGGCAAAAGGAATGGTATAGAAATCACAACGTTAATAGTATTCGTACGAGTAGTCATCAGAGTAGTGGCAGTAGTACTACTCCTGATAATTGTAATAAAGCCACCACCACTACCACCCCTGGCGTAGCAGAAGCAGCAGTTGTGCTGGTGGTGGGGTCGTCGGCGGCGGCGGTAGTGGCGCAGTAGTGGTAGTAGTAATAGGAAGCACATGAACCAAACCCCCAGGCTGGGCTCCCGACATCACAGATGTGGAATTGTGCCAAGCTCCTGTTGCTGTTACCGCGTAGCCTGGCTTCTGAAAGCATGTGGGCTTCCGAACACCTGACATTCACTGGTCAACAACAGGGCTGCCGCACGTGGTTGACCGAAGCCTCAAACAAGAGGGCAAGTGTCCATTTAATGTTCCTGTTCTTTTCCATTTGATTCTCCGTTACTGGAGAATATGCCCCTGTAGTATCCCCTATAAACCCCGATCTAACCCTATATGATCTCAATATATCCCTACATAATCCCTATACTCTATAATCCCACTTTCTCCCTTTATGTCCCTAAAGCCCCTAAAGATGGGGAACCCCAACCCTAAACCCCGAAACCTTGCATATCTTCGTGTGTCCCTATAACCCCTGAATACATCCAGCTGACCCTGCCTTTGTCCGCGATCCCAAGGGCCAAGGCAAGCTTGGCTCCCCAGCCCAACCCTGCAAAGCGTCAGGTGCCCAAAATCTCATAGGGGTTTGGGGCTTAGGGGTTGAGGGTTTATGGTTAGGGTTTGGGGGTTTAGGGGTTTTGGGTTTAGCGGTTGAGGGGTTTTAGGTCAAGAGGTTTAGGGTTAAGGGGTTTTGGGGTTTGGCGCTTAGGAGGGTGCAGGCTTAGGGTTTTGGGTCTATAGGGATTATATGGGGATATAGATGGGTTACTTAAGGATTCATAGGAAATTGACATTGAATCTATGGGGATTATACATGTATGGGTTTTCTAGGATTATATAGACTTTGGGAATCTTATCTCCCATAATGGAGAATCAAATGGGAAAGATAAAAGAGAATCCTGCAGCTCTAAACTTTGGGCATTATGGTACCACTTGGGGGGTTAGGGGGACTTAGTAAGTAGGTTAAGAATGGGTAAATATAGGGGTTATATTGTAATAATGGAAAAGAAAATGGAACCTACTATATAATATTTAGGGTTTAGGGTTTAGGGTCAGGGGGACTTAGTAAGTAGGTTAATAATGAGGATAAATGGCCTTACTATATGGGTTATAGGGGTTATTATCCTACTTACTAAGTCTCCCTGACCCTCCAAGTATTGTATACTAAGGGTCATGCGGGATTTTTGTATCAACCCGTGTCCGTGATAGCAACAGCAAGCATGATAATCATAAGAAGACTGTATGTAAAGTAGACCATCGTAGTAACAATATGATCTCTAATCGGGACCCCTCATAATATCCTTTTACCGTAGAATGCTAACCCTAAACCCTACTGTAGTCCACATGGATACCTAGGCTCCCCTCTCTGACTGAGGTTCCGTCTACTCACTTCTGCCACGCTCTCGAATCCTGATCCTTGGCAAAACGCTTGCAATGCTCCCGTTGGAGTTTGGCAAGAAGCGAGCCTGGCCTTATCTGACGATTAGAAGTTGGGTTGGACCCTTACACTATATGAAAAATATTAATATATAGGGTCCCCTATTAAAGCCATTAGGGAAAATATTCAATATCCCAGGGGCCTACCCAGGAAGGCATGCTGTTGACAGAAGCCCACGTCATAAGACCCGTGCCGCCCAGACCAGCTTGTGCGCTTTGCAAGCCTCCCAGCGAGTCAAACTGTCAGGGTCCTTACTACAGATTAGAAGGGGATCGTGGGAGCTCTTCTTAGGGGCTATACAATCATCATGAAGACAGCATGAAGAGTTTTTTTTTCCACCCTGCAGCTTCGTGAAAATCATATACGACCATCATGCCCTTGGAAAATCTTTATTTTCTCCTAGCCCCACTTGGTACAGGTTTTTTCGTTACCGTGAAGGCTCCAGAAGAGCAGCCCAAAGTTCAGAAACCACGAATTGGTTACTATTACCATTACTCTTACTGGCAAGTCTTGCTTCTGATGCGCCTGCTGCCTGCTGTTGCCTGATGTGGGTAGGGCTTCAAACTCCCCACAAATGGCCTGAAATGTGTGATCCTTCGCACAAGGATGACCAGGTAGGCACTCATCATTGGAAGAACTTCCATGTGGCACAAAAACCGTTGAAGGGTAAGGGCTGAAACTTGAAGATTTGGATTAAACAGCAGCCTCAGAACTTTCGATAGGGCTTAAATGAGCAATTGAGATTCTATGACGGCTGGGACCAGCAAAACGGTCCAAGGTTGAAACCATAGGCCCCTAGTATGGGGCCTTTAACCCTGGGATCCTTATGTAGCTACCATATACCCTATATAAGCCCTAAAACAGAGTGTTGTCCAACTCACCACTTAAGAAACCTCAAGATCCGGGATTGAGGCAGCCCTTTCAAGATCCAAGGAGTGTCAACGGCAGCAGCAAGGCAGCCGTTCAAAGCAAAGAAGACTACGGTTTATATAGGGGTTATATTGGGATAATGGAAAACAAAGTGGAAACTACTATAGTTATAGCATATTAGGGATCCCCTAAACCCTAAACCAATAGACTTTAGGGTTTAGGGTTTAGCAAGCATCATGCGAGTCTGCACAAACATCAAGCCTAGAACCATGGCAACTGCTGACGGGAAGAGGGGGTTGCAACGGCTCATGAAACCTTACATTTAGGTCAGAAAGGGTTCAGGGTTTAGGGGATATAGGTACCCATTGGGGTAATGTTGAGGGTACATTTGGGGTTATATTGGGATAATGGAAAATAAAATGGAAACTACTATATTAGGTGGACCCCCAACCAGTAATAGTGACTATAAGGGATAATAAGGATTATATTGCGGTCCTCTTATATTCCTGATATACCACTATTACAGGGTGGGGGGTCCTCCTAACCTTACATCCCTAAACCCTAAACCCTACACCCTAAACCCTAAACCCATGAAGCGTCCCAAGCTGTCTTGCAGAGCTTGCAGCTTATGCCATCGAAGGCACCACAGGAAACGACAACATGGTCAGAGGGGTCTCCAAACGAGGGTTACGGTTTAGGGTTCCGGGTTTAGGGATTTGTATTCTGACTGATATTCTGGCCTGAATTCTGAACTGCACCTGCAGGTGCATCCAAACATAACCAAACTGTTATACAATGAGTTTGTCATGAGATTGTTCTGGCAGATTATTTTCTGGCTTGGCATACAAACACTGAATTTCAAGCTTTCGAAGAAAAAACAATTTCCTGAATCCTCGCTCCACATCGCTCCACACCGTTGGAATCTTGACCCTCGCCCCTGAACCCCAAACCCTAAGCTGGGTTTAGGCCTGTGGGTTTCTTTCAACACTGACTGCAAAGAAACATCACGCAGCAGCCCTCCGACTTCAACAGCTGCACAGAGCCTCTAACGAAGAACACTGGAAACTCTCGAAGTTCAAAATATGTCGAATTATATTGCGCGCACATTGTAGTGGTACATTCGCAATGTTATCATGGGTTCCCCTACTACCCCCCTCTATACTACCCCCCCTAGGGATAATTAGGCCTAATTAAGGTTAATTAAGGGGGAACCTACTATGCAGCATCCCGCCTAGAAGTGCGCTGGGCCCATCACTGCCTTCAGCAACATGGCAGGTTGCTGGAAAACCCGTGAGTTGCCAGCTGCTCTGCGATGCTATGGGGATTTCCCTAAACTTGGTGTATATTTTTTGGGGGGGTCCCAGCCAGTAATACAGACTATAGTATTTTGGGGTCTATGTTGGGGTCCCCATACTTTGGGAAACTACCAAATATTACAATCCCTATAATCCCTATAGTTTCCATTTTCTTTTCCATTATCCCTATATAACCCCTATTTAAGGGAAACTACCATATGCACGTTCAGGCCCCAGCTTATTCTCAGCCTTGTGGTCGGCATGACCTGCATGGGCCACAAGACAGGCACCCTGCTTAGTTAAAGCCTAAACCCCAAATAGTAGTTCCATTTTCTTTTACATTATCATATTATATAACCCCTATATTACCCCTATATAATCCCTATATAATCCCTATATAGCCTCATATAACCCCTATGAACCCCCTCTCAGTCAAGTGCTGCTGGTCTGGAGGCGCCGTGGAGCGTCCAGGGATCAGATCTCAATCGCAACCACGTCAGACGGTCTGGCAGTCGCGCAGGATAATGGAAAAGAAAGTGGAAACTACAGGGATTAAAGGGATTATATAGGGATTGTAGGGTAATATAGGTTTATTATTATAGGGATACTGGAAAAGAAAATGGAAACTACGGGGGATACAACGACCAGCTTGTACTCAACTGAGCAATGTTTTCCCAGGCCCCCAAAGAGATCTCAGAAATAGCTTCCCCAGAACCATATGGGAAATTATATAGGGATTATATAATGTTTAGTATGGGTTTAGAAAGAGGATCTAGTTGTTGGATCCTTTCAGGGGTCTGTGGAACCAGGTAGTTTAGGGTTTAGGGTTTAGGGTTTAGGGTGTGCTCTGCTTATGAAATGCTGTAACCAGAAGAAGGATATCACCTTACTCATAGTGCGGACTATATGAGTTATAGTCCAAATCCCAAGTATCCCCTGAGTAACAGCTATAATACTCCGCTGCATAATCCCCTATATAGTCCCCTTTAGGAGTTTAGATTATAGCGCACATAAAACCCCTGGTAAAGACTAAGGAACTGGAGGTTGCCTCGCAGAAAGGAGGATGCAGAATCCATGCTGTCGCCGACCTTTGGCCAGATGCAGGGTGTTGGCTGTACTTGTTCAGGGTCTAGGGTTATGTCGGTCCAAATATACAGATAATACCAATAATGGAGAACCAAATGGAAAAGAAGATGGAACATGAAATGGAACTCGGGTTATGGCGGCTTCCCAAATGCTTGGATCCTGTTGTTGCCAGTAATTTTTACAGAGCTTGGTATGATTATTGTTACAAGTACAATTACCATTACCATTCCTATTACTACCACCATTACTACTATTGCCATTATTCTCAACAATAGTATTCATAGTTGGGGTATCCGCTAAATCAACTCCAAGCGCTTTGGATGCAATGGACTGAGGAGAGAGCAAAGCTCGGCATGCGCACAGGTGTGTGCTGCTTCAAATGCTGGAGAGACCATTGTGCTGCTGGAGAAGGATCTTCAGCACCTTGAATGACTCCAGCCCTCATGATGTTCCCCAACATCTGTGCCAGCAAGAGCGCCGCTGCAAGCCAGGGCCTTTGCTTTTCCAAGCTCGTCGCGCCTGCTCACGGCATGTTTCATTCAGCCCAGGCACGGAAAAACCTTCCACCGAAACAGAGAAGGGGTCGACTGTGGATGCTACCCGAAAGGGTCTGACTCTACATTGCTACTATTAGCATTATTTCTATTATCGCAATTGGTACTATTATCTTACTAGTACAATAATTACTATTACCGTATTATGACTATTATTGCAACTATTACTAATATCACGATTGTTACTATTACTTCCCAAGAGATCCCAAGAGCCGAGCCCAAAATAATGAGACCCTGCAAGCCTGGCCGCTCAAAGCTCCGATAACTCGCTGGAGTGTCTGCGCTTCCACGAGCCAACCCCGAAGCCTCAAACGGTTCAGGGTTTAGGGCCTCTCTTATGTAGGGTTTAGGGTTTACGGCTTAGGGGTTTAGGGTTTAGGGGGGACTGCAGGGATTCTATAGGGATTATTTAGGAGTTATATTCCCTTGTTCACGCCTCTCTTTTCTTGTGTTTCATACCAATGACATTCATAAGGGCCCGAAGTCTTGAAGTGCTCTCTGTCGGGACCCGACAGCGCAAGGGCACAAAACGTACTCCGACCCAAAAGAATAAACGGAAGTGAGTAGCGTTTTTTTGATGGCTGAACCTAGTAAGATAATATTTCGCATAAAAATACCCAAAAGCAGGATGTAATCTTACTCTATATTGCTATATATTGGGTACCATAGTATCCCCAAATAAGATACTACTCAAATGCGGTGGGAAGGCAGACCTCTAATGCTAAGGAATTCACGTGAAGTGAAATGCTAGTTCCTAAAAGCTCGAGGACCCAACAGTTTAGAAACCATATGTGTAGATATGTACACATGTAGATACCCCCCTACGTAAACCTCTATGCTCCGAAATATGTTGCAAGTTCTTGTGGGAAAGGCCTACATGCCGCGCCTTGGAAACACAACAGCTACCATGATTTTCGCTACATAGAAGTTTCTCAACACAGGCATACCTGTTTAGAAAGGTTTCGCAATGGAGATACCCCAGGGACCCTAGGGACTTGTAAGGATAATTAAAGCTTATGGAGGCCCTAGTAAGGTTTGGATTTTGCCATCCTCCTTCGTACGCCTGTTCCCTTTGCGCTGTGTCTCTTCCTACTGTTAGGCGGTACCATGTCCACTACCTAAATTAGCAATTGCCAGCGTTGCTGTTTCCCTAACACCACTACTAACTCCTCCTCCTCGTACTGCTACTGCTACTGCTCCTGCTACCGCTACCGCTACCGCTACCGCTACTGCTGCTCCTACTCCTTCTCCTACTCTACTACTACTACCACCACCACCACCGCCACCACCACCACCACCATGACGACGACTACTACTACTATTACTACGTATCCTCTCCTACCTTCCGTCTGTCAACTTTACTTTTCCTCATACCTCTGCCGCTATGGCGAGAGCCATTACTGGTACCCTCAGAATTTCCTACGAGTACATAATGTGAATCTACACCCCCACTGCTTATTACAACTACTTCTACTTCTACCATCATGAGGACTTCGTCTCTTCTACCACGCCTGCAACTACTACCGCTTCTATTGCTATTACGACACATGACGACAAACACTTTTTCTGTTTGGAACACTGCCGAGGTCTGTGCTCGTACAGCCCTGGCCAACTCAGTTCGGCCTCGCAAAACCATTTTGCAGCAACTGGGCTGATGTTTAAAAGCTTGAAATAAGTTACCAGAAGATGGATAAATGGTAGATGATCGGGTCTCCTTATCATGGTGAATCAACCAGTTAGGTTCTGTGGGGCCGCGCACCACGCCAAACTCGTCCAATACCGCATTTCTTGTTGTTGGGGACGTGGAGGCTGGTGCAAGATCTCCTCCATACACGGTAAAGGGGGCAAATGAAACACGAGGATTTCCCATCGTCAGGACCACAACGGACGCGGATGTGTTGGAAACGTCCGGCTCCGAAATGCCCATTTGATTGTAACTTCCGACACAATAGCAGATACGTTCAAGCAAGGGCTTTAATTTTTATACCGCCATCGCAAACCAATTCCGCATGTTTGGACCTCGCTACGATGCTTTGGTGTACGCACCGGTCGTAGCTGGCAGTGTTGCTTGGTGCTTAGGCACGAACACGGCCGAGTTCTCGAAACTCCGGGTTAACATAACTCGTAATGGCCTGCACTAGGCGACCTAGATAAAGGATGCTGTGAGTCAAAAAAATGTAAACACATGAATGATTGACAATACCCCACATACACTGTAGAATGCGTTATACACTTTTAATTGCTGCCGGAATTCGCAACAAATCCTATTCTCATTACTTGGGCCACTCTAACCCGCAACTCCTATATATGGTTCCATTTATCCCCCAAGCATCCCTATATGGTCCCTCTTCTGATTGTTGAAAGGCCGCTACCTTTCCCCTCGTCCTTCGTCCTGGGCTCCGGGCGAAGAACTTGGGATGCCAAGGCAATGTACCTGAAAGTCCGCAAGAACTTCAGTGTGAGGATGTCAAATATCATGGCCAGTACCCGCAAATATCTTCTTGGGCCGCATCAGCGCTATATTGAATATGGCCCATTCTGAGCGAATCAATACACATATATACACGAATTTACACCAGCTAGAGCGAGTCAAAAAATGAAAAGGGAGAGAGGGAGGGAGCTTTTGAAACTTGGAATCTGCGAAACGTCCAGCATCCCATGCGCGACACTTGAGAGACGAGCCCTGTGGACCCGGCCTTCCGAGAATGTTGTGTTGAACACACCTCCTTATGGTTTCTGCCCTGTACTTAGGGCCAAGCAAAACCTACAACGGAGTTTGCCCCGCAGAGGTCTGCCGGGCAATTAAACTGGCTGGCTAAGGCAGTTGAAATAAGATGAGAGCTATTCCAGCACTCCGAGCACCCGTACTAGGAGCCGTTTGCGCGCAAGCAAAGCAAGGAGGGAACTCAGTGACAACGGAAGCACGCTTGGTCAAATAATCTGAGCCAGACGAGCAGAGTGCCAGCAGTTTTTCAAGTAAACAGCAGTGGACCCTCACTGAGCAGGCCAAATAGTGACGCGGCACAATGCATGAGTTGCCTCATCGACGTGTCACGCTGCAGCAGGCCTACTGCAGTGGGAGCGAAACGATCCACATCGAGCTTCGCCACATTCACCTGGATGAGAACGCAGGGCAAGCCTCTTGGATGCACCAAAGAAACTTAGGGGTGCCAGTCAGCTGCAAAAGTGTCAGCCACGATGCTTTGCTCAACAGTTGCAGATAGCAACCAGCGACGGAGATTCACCCAGTGAGTTTGGCGACTAACACCGGAACCCACCACGCGGCACCATGAAAAGTTGCACCGAAGTCATTGGAAAGGTAAGCCCTGGACTTCCGGATCAGCAGATCGGCTCCCTGAACCGGGCCGTCATCCGAGCGCAGCAAAACTCCAGATCCATGGGTGCTTGCACGGCGAGGGCATGGATGCAGGTCACAAAAAGTCATGACACCACCGCTTTGGGCAGCGCAGCTACCACCCGCAGGCAATTTAGCATCGTCGTGCTGTACACTCCTGCCAGGATACTGGCCGAAGTGAGAATAGTATTATAGGGACTACAGGGGCTGATGGCCTTTAACTCAGTTGCCAGTAAACCCTATATAACCCAATTGTAGTAGTTTCCATTTTTCCATTTTGATTTTCCATTATCCCAATTTTCCTCATGATCCCTATAAGAGACTGTAAAGAGCAGAGCTTCAAGCGTCGGTGCCCAGAGGGGCCCACACAGCTGGCAATGAGGATCACAAGCAGCAAACATGGCAAGCGAGGGGATCGCTCGCTACTTGGGGGGTCAGGGGGACTTAGTAAGTAGGTTAATAATGGGGATAAATTGGCTTACTATATGGGTTATAGGGGTTATTAACCTACTTACTAAGTCTCCCTGACCCTCCAAGTAGTAGGAAAGGTTCGAACCATGGTGCTTAGAGCGGGCGAGTGAGAGAGAGAGCCATACCTCCAATGACGGATGATACGGCATGAGCTTGTGTTACTACACACTAGATGGTTGCTAACACGATGCTATGGTAGTATCGCTGCTGTATCGCCAATTCGCCAATTAGGGTCACGCAGAATCTTGCCCAAGAGCAGCATGAGGGAATATATTAAAACCCCAATATACACCCTATTATAAAAAAAATAGCAGTATTTAGTAGTTTCCATTGTCTTTTCCATTATACCTATAGAACCCTAATATATTCCCTTTGTCATCCTTCACTTTCCGGCCTTGGCTGCCTTCGATGTCAGGGGGCTGGCTCCTCACTTGGAAGGTCAGGGGGACTTAGTAAGTAGGTTTGTCATGGGGATAGCTATGGACATTATATAGTTATATGAGCCATTGTCTAAACTCCTAGTATCCCCCTTAATAACCACTATAGTAGTCCCATATATAACCCTCTATATAACCCCCCGTTTACTAAGTCCACCAGCCTCCAAGCAGGCTGTCAGGGAAGGCTGAGACGATTGAAGACGTGCAACAAGTTGAGAAAGGGCCGCTGCCCAACAAGCACCGGGTTACCCTGGGCCCTAATGTAACCCCTATATAACCCTAATATATCCCCTATATGCATAATATATATATATATATATATCACCCCCATATAACATAACCCCTATGTACATAAACCCTGGACCCTGGATCTTACAACGGGAACCTCGGACTACGAAGCCTGAAGCGCGGACTACGCGGCAAAAGAGTCCGCGCCTGGAGGATACCACGGCACCCAAAGCCACTCCAACCGGCAAACCTGAAAACAAAATTTCTGTACAAGGTTTTGGTTGAAATTGGCCGGTTGGGGCACGGAGCTTTCGGTTTTGCACACATAAGGGACCCTACTTTTCAGCAAACTCCTGCCAGTTCTTCCACCTGCACCAGTGCCCGAGCGCCCGGACTGAAGTTGAGATACTTTGCTTGGGCACGAGGACCAAACACCACTTCAGCACGCCTCAGCTTGAGCTAGCATTTGATGCGTCTCGTGATCCGTTATTAGGGGTAATATCCCTATATATGTACAGAGAGAGAGAGAGAGAGAGACACATGTATACATATACATATATCCATGTATTTATACATCTATATGTATCCCCCTCTCTATCCCCCTTTGGGGGCGTCTTCTTTCTTGCCGGGCATGGAAATGCGATGTTTCCCCTCAATAGCCCATAGGAACTGCGGACCAATGTCAGGTTGGGTGGGACGCATAAGGGGATGTATAGGGCAGGGAGGCCTGCTAGGAATATACTACAAGTAGGTTGGGGTAATGGGATGTATGAGGGCGGGAGACCTAATTATAAGGAGTATACTACGATTTCAGTCCAGGACTCACATCAGGGGTTCGAATGACAACACATGAAACTGTTGGAGTGCTGATCACATGTTTGCGCTGTGATGATTGGGATAAGGCTTTGGGTACTCAGTGCCGACATCTTTGGACTATGAGGGGATAATCGGGAAACCTTCTACAAGCTGTAGTCTCCTTAGACCGACAACAAAAATAACACGATTAAACATTCCTTAGGGTTATACTATGATACAAAGTTAAAATAATTTCTAAGGAGACTACAGCAAGTACTTGGTCAGGATTCTACATGTGGTCTAAACTCCTAGTATCCCCCTAAATACCCACAATAATACTCCCTACATTATCCCCCATATAACCCTAAACCCCAGCCCCTATGTAATCCGTAGTATAAATCCCCCTTTAAGGCTCACATCCTGAAGCATCCTGGCAGTATTCCACACAGCGCCACTGCTTCACTGTCACGAGCTTCGTCCTAAAGCACCAGGGAATCTAATCCCTACATAACCCGTATATAATCCCTCAAGCCCCTATATGATCCCCATAGAAATCCCTACATGACTCCTACATAGCCCCTTTACAATCCCTCTATAACCCCTATATAATCCCTTTTTAAATCCCTATCTAATTCCTATATAACCACTTTAAAATCCCTATGTAACCCCTACAGACTATAGAACCCCTATAGATCCCCATAGAAATCCCTACATGACTCCTACATAACCCCTTTATAATCCCTATATAACCCCTATATAATCCCTTTTTTAATCCCTATATAACTCCTATATAACCACTTTATAACCCCTATGTCCCTATGTAACCCCTATATAGATCCCTATATAATCCCTATATAACACAGTAGCTTGGGCCCAGGCTGCTCCAACTCGTTCTCGGCTTTGGAGAGTTTCTGAGGCTGGGAAGCCTGGTGCAGCGAATGGAACTCAAAAAGCCCCCGCTCCCGGAAACTCACATGGAAACCCTAAAAAGGGCCTTATAAAGACGAGAGTCCCTTTAAGAGGGGGCTAAATGAGCTATAGTCTCAACTCCTAGCATCTCCCGTAGGAACCCCTATACAAGTCCCCTATATAATCCCCTATATAGTCCCCCTTTTAGGAGTTTAGACTATGGAACATATGGGTTTCCATCTTAGTTTGGGGGAGTGGACTTTGCAAACCCCCACGGTGGCCTTGATGGAGCTTTCGAAATGCAAGTCAAGACCCGTGCCGTCCGGCTGCCTCAGCGGGCTCTGTAACCCCAAATATATACCCTATAATGCTATAGTAGCTTCCATTTTCGTTTCCATTCTCCCTAGATAGCCCCAATATAAACCCCCATATAATCTCTATATAACCCCCATATAATCCCTGTGACTTCCATTTTCTTTTCCATTATCCCTAGACAACCCCAATATAACCCCCATATAATTCCTATGCAATGCCTGTAATTTGCATTTTCCATTATCCCTGGATAAACCTATATCATTATACTCCCCCTCAACCCTAAACCCTAAACCCTAAACCCTGAACCCTAAACCCTATGTATCCCGCCCTGGAAGTTTGGGGCTGCCGCGCGTCCTCCTCTGGCGCTTCCTCGTCTGGGAGCAGAGCTTTGGACCTTCCGAACTCTCATGCTCCAAAGGTTTAGGGTCTAGGGTCGGTTTAGGGTTTAGGGTTTAGGGTTGGTTTAGGGTTTAGGGTTTAGGGCTTTTGGCAGTCTCAGCTCAGCACCAACGTAGGGATGCCATTTTGCCTGATGCAGGACATTCAGCAATATTCACAGAAGTTCACTTACGCTGAAAGACTTACCTGTTCTCAGTAGGGATTGAGGCAATATTTCATATTGGGAATATTAATGGATCATATTCCTTTATTCCATACTAAGAACCAGTAAGTCACTTGCGCTCAAGATGCTCTGTAACCTGAATGTATACCCTATACTACTACAGCCGCTTCCGTTTTCTTTTTCCACTATCCCTATCCAACCCTGACCCTATATTATACCCCTATATTATACACCTAAACCCAAAACCCATCTAAACCCTAAACCCTAAACCCTAAACGCTATGCAGTCGCCACCTTCACTGGCAACACTTGCGCGGATGCTTGGCTGCCATCCTCGGAGCCTCTTTCCAAGGCTCGGCAGGCCTCAGGACCATTAATACTGTTGATACTAAAAATCCTGCACGACCTTAGTATACTATAGTACCATACTTCCCAAGGTATAAGGTACCTAGGGTAATGCAGGTTTTTTAGTATCCACCGTATCAGTACTATTACTACAATTACTACAATTACTCCTTTTCTTCTTACTAGTATTGTTATTTCTATTGTTACTATTGCTACTATTATTATTAATACCATTATCACTACGATTACTATTGCTACTATTGTTACAATTGTTATAACTTTTACTTTCAAGACTATGTTTTCCCTTCCCTGGGATGCTGCTGTGATGCAGAGATACAGTGCGATAAGTTTCCAGCGCTTTTGGTAGTCAAGCTGCCAGCTGTCCAGCCTGCTTCGCAGCGCATGGGGGTCCCTTATTTATGGAAACTATGATATCTAAACCCTAAACCCTCAACCCTAAGACTTCCTAAACACGCGACCGGGGGCCAGGGCCCCTGCACTGCTTCGCCTCCTTGGCCTGTCAACTGGCTGGTTCTTAATAGGGAAGAATATCTCCTCTATGGTCTTGAAAATTCCTGGGCTCTTTAGCTCCCCTCATTACATTGGTATAGACTATTCCTAGCTCCTGAGCTCCCGCCAAAAGTATGGGTAGATATAATCCCCGTGTAATACCTACATAATATAAGGAATAGGGAATATAATCCCTACCTAATACCTATAGGATATATAATTTACATATAATATACCCTTAGTCCCTACTAAGAACCAGTAAGTCAAACATCCAGCTGGAACGTCGCAGGAAGGAGCATGAGACATTTCAACCAAAGCCCATACGATGTCATTGACAAGGACCCATAAGCTGCTTAGAATCTTCATATTCATCGGTAGGGCTCACTTCTAGAATAGATACTCGCCATTTTGATACACTCCCAATATCTACCCCGGCATAGGCTGCTGAGCCGTCCTGCCACAGCTCCAGCTATGGAGCCATGTAGTTCCCCAGTCCGGGGGGAGCCTGCCTGACATGGCAGTTTCCTAAAATTAGGGGACTCCAATATAGACCCCAATATACTAGGATTTTAGTATTGGGACCCCCAAAAAGATACCCCTAATTTTGGGAAACCCTCACATGGAACTGGAAAGTCTCGGCAACAACGTTCCGTGCTACAAAGCTCTATCATCATGCTTCGTTATAGTGGTGCTAATTCTGATAGCCATAGTAGACCAATAAAATGACAACAGTAGGACCCTGTTCTAAAGAATGATGGATTTGGCCACGGAACTCCGGCATGAACTTGGTACTCGAAGGGCTGCGAACGCGGCAAGTCCTGGTCATTTGACAAGTCGCTCGTTCTTCAATAGCGGGAGACTACTCAAGCAGCTTCTACAACGGCATTCAACAGAACCTAGGTAGGTGTACTACGAAATGCTCGTGTTGTCACTAACAACAATTATATAGGGGACATAAACTGGGTATAGCTTGAGTGTTAAACCCTAAACCCTAAACCCTATATATAGGGGACATAAACTGGTTATAACTTGAGTGTTTCCTCTTGCCTAGAGCAGAGCAGTGACAGCACGGCTGACATTCTGAGCTACAGCCTCCTGGGGGAACAGCTCCCCTTCGTCGTCCTGGCACCCACGAGCAGAAGAACCAGTTCGCTCTCAACTCCAGGTGAATGCCACATACAACCCCAAGACATTCCCTACTATGATATAGTAGTTTCCATTTTCTTTTCCATTATCCCAATAATAACCAGCAAAACAAAACTCCTGGAACACTTGCATCAGCGTGGTTGCATTCAAAGGCTGTCTCTCTGGACCTCATTCTGCTGTCTCTCTGAAGACTTTGGAGAGCACGAACTGCTGTCTGCCAGCACTTGACCAGCTCCGGACTGTAGGCGCCAACGAAGGCCGCCGCTTGCAAAGCCTGCTCTTCATGAGGTAAAAACCACGCTCTTCTCATACAATGCTACAACCAAGAAGAAGCTGATCTTGGTCAGTATTCTTGGTCGTTATCGCCAGTTTGTCGGTGATTGACATGCTAGTCCTGTCGCCCGCGCCTCAGGATGTCTGCCTGCGCATGCACGATAGGCAGAATCATGCCATGTGAGAAGAACCAATCCAAAAGTCATCTAAGGATGAATGTTCGCACTATAACTACTATTGTCCCCCTTAAGTACATAGAACATGGCTTTGGGACTATAAATTCCAGGGGAGTGTTGGCTAGAATCACAGTAATATAACTTGGCAGCCTTTCTGGTGGATGCACCTGCTCTGCAGCCGGGGCACGCATCGCTTGCTGCATCTTCTTGCCTGAGAGCATCGCCAGCACGGCTCCGACCTGAAACTCACGAAGAATGGAAAATCAAATGGAAAATGAAATGGACAATCCTATACATATATATATATATACATTATATAAACCGATATATATATATATATGGATATGTATATGTACAGCTATAGGGATCATATAGGGTTGTATGGGGATATATAGGGATGTTACCAAAAAAATGGAGAATCAAATAGAAAAGGAAATGGCAACTAGGGTTCTATAGGGCTTCGCAGGGATAGTCAGACACTCTTCTCAACACGAGCCATAGTCTAAACTTTGGGTACTGCCCCCACCCAGTAACAGTCCATATTAGGGGTTCTATTAAGGGCTATATATAACCATATTCGATCTAAACTCCTAGTATCCCCCTAAGTAATCCTATAGTAGTCCCCTACATAAGCCCCCTTTCAGGAGTTTAGACACTAGACCCTAAACCCCAAACCCTGAGCCCTAAAACCATAAATAAATAAATAAATATATATATATATCCCTATATAACCCCCCTCCTAGACCCTATATATGCATATATAAGTTACTTGTATAATCCCTGTAAAACCCCTTTCAGGCGGTTTAGACTCTGGCTCACATGAAGCCTTTGGGCGGGAAGCTTTTGTGAACTTGTTGTTCCAGGGGGGATCGTGGCAGGGAGCAAGTTCGAGGTAGCGTAGAGTCTCCCTGAAGTGGAATAGGGTTTAGGATTTAGGGTTTAAGGTTTAGGGTAGAGGTTCCCTTAAGTGGATAGAATATGGGGGTTATATTGGGATAATGGAAAAGAAAATGGAGACTACTATTTAGGGTTTAGGGTTGTGCATAGTCTCCCTTAAGTGGATAGGATATGGGGTATATGGGTATCTTACTATAAGATATTGGGCCAGTCTACATGGGAATCTTATTATGAGATATTGGGCAAGTCTACTGAAGAGGATGTGGGGATCTTATTGTGAGATTGGGCAACCCTAAGGACACCCTAAACCCTAAACCCTAAACCCTAATCCCTAAACCCTAAACCCTCATCCCTAAACCCTAAAGCGTTCAGTGTCAGCCAGGGTTCGCTTCCCGACATCAGAGAAGGGATTTTGAATGTGGGTTTAGGGTTTAGGGTTTAGGGTGACCCGCCCAACGGAGCCCTAGAGGTCCACCAGCTTTTGCCAGCTGGTGCATAACTAGGTTGGCCCCTAAAACCCTTTGAAAAATATTAGTTTATAGGGTCCTTTACTAAAGCCATTAGGGAAAATATTAAATATCTCAGGGGCCTACCCAGATAAGGGACACTGAACAAGTGGGTACTGTACCTACATCTATCCCTCATTCCTTCAAGTAATGCCTCTTCTGTTCATCCCTGCGCGCACCTCTATGTAATAACTTGGGTACTGCCCCCACCCCGTAACAGTCTATATTAGGGGTCCTATTTAGGGCTATATAAAACCATAATATAGTATTATCCAACTGTTAGTGAGGGGGGGCAGTACCCATGTAATAACTCTGTTTGTTCTGAGCTGCCCGTAATCCCATTTTCCAATTGATTTCGCATTTGCTTCTCCATCGTTCTGTCTAACCCCAAGCCGAATAACGTTGTAGAGGACATGAGAAAGATCTTCCTTTGTCAGATTTGGAAAGCCTTATGTTTGGGAAGACCCACATGTGGAATGAAGCCGTGCGCAAGCTAGCTTCACACCCTAAACCCCAAATAGTTTCCATTTTCTTTCCATTATCCCTAAATAGCTCCCCATTATTACTCCAATATAACCCCTACATAAACCCAATATTTCTTACATCTGTGCAAACTTCCGAACAGTTGGCTGAAAAAAGTTGCAGGGAAGCCTTCATTCGTCTGCCACATCTACACCTCTTTGGAAAGAGCCAGCTATGAGCGGCTTCTTGCCTAAACCGCCTAAGCACAGATGAATGCAAGCACAGCTCCTAACCTAACTTTGTCCGACTTTGCAACCCTCAAGCCGTGCTCCTGACAGCCATAGCCTTGTTGCATCTGCATGGCCTGCACAGAAGCAGCTAGATCAGATATTGCCACAGCAAGGCAGTGAAGGCCGTTCGCAAAGAAGATTTTGACAGCTTTTGGTCAGAGGTCTTGCCTTCTGCAGCTGAAGCTGCATTCCAGCAGTCACATGCCATTTAGGCTTCAAGGAAGCGGCGATTCAAGCACTTCGATCTTTGCGAGGATGATGGGAACTGCAAACTGCCGCTTGTCCCTGAGGAAGACTTTTCTAATTTGAGGCAGCTGCCTGCCACCCAAACAATTGTACTGTACATACATCTTGGCTGTGACTCCGCGAAGGCCGAGCACGCGGGAAAACTTCTCCGCTTTGCGAGTTTATAGCAAGCATTGATGACACATAATGGCTCGGCCATTAGAGTCAAGGTTTGTACACGGTTTCCCTCCATTTGAACACAAATTGAAAAGAAGCACCAAAAAACAACAACGCTCTCCCGCTACCTCAACCAAGGAGCAACACCACAAAAACGTCAACACATCATCCTTGATGGTAGAGCCTCACATCCTCAAGTGTGGCGAGTTCGAGGTTTGTCGCCACAGAAAAAGCTGCACAAGCTTGGTAAATTCTTTGATGGATCCGCTTCTTGCACTCCACATCAGGAACAGTACGTTCCATAGCCTCCTGCGTCACCCCTCTGAGAGAGCTGTGCTCTCTGCCTAGAGGCCTAGAGAATGCAGGTTGAGTTTCCCAGCTGCAAAGCTCGTCAGCTTATCCAGGCATGCAAGGCGAAGAAGCTCAGCTCTGCAAGTGCCAGGTAGTTTCGATCTCTTTGGAGCAGCCCTCTAGCTCCGACAGTTCGTCCGGCAGCATCTGGGCACAATGAACTACAGTTGCTGAAAATGCCTTCGAGATATGGTCTCTCCAGAAATACATGCCTGCGAAGATCTCTGCTGTCCATGCCGGTAAGCATTCTCTGGGAAGGTGACCTGTCTCTTCTATGACTTCTGAGCCCGGAATTTGTCGAGCAAAGAAGATGCTGCCATCCTGCGCAACTTGTGCCCACGCACGAAGCTTCGTGATAGTTTGCTGTAGCGGTGGAATGACTTCGGCACACATCACACATCTTTCGCCGCCATACTGCATGTAGCACTGTCCAGAGAACGGGGCAAACATCACGGACATGGTGCGGCCATCTGCTAGGGATGAGCAAAGCTCTACCTGGCAAAAAGCAAAGACAACACGCAGCCACACTTCCTGTTGTGGAGGTTGTGCCTCATGTTTGTTGACTCAGGTTATTTCTAATTAATCCTCACAATAACGAGCGACATTCATAGATACTGAAGTTTTCTCTGCCAAGTCACCCCGATGCAAAAGCCGCACTGCATGTCGGCGGATGTCAAGCCTTCATCGGAGTCGGGCTGCAACTCAATCCCAACTGCGAGAGGACGCCCAAGCCGAGTGCCCACCGTCAAGGGCACAGCAGCCTGAGCATCGCAAAAATATCCATCCACAAAGAAAAGTCTGTGCTCTGCTACTACAGCTTGGCAATTGCGCCGTGCACAGGTGGCCTCCATGGGTGGTCCCCCAGCTCCCTCCCCTTCGTCCGTCTGCGAGTGCGGTAGCACCTGCGAGGCTTATGACTCTGCTATCAGAAGTACATCCCAGGAAACGTCAAACAAAAAACTTCTGTGGAACGGCCTTCAAGCTGTTGAATGCGGTCTCATGAATGGCGGGAGACCAAGATTTTGGAGGAAATATCGCGCGCCGCAACAACCTCATTTCCTGCAGGAAGGGCTTGCCCCGCACTCCCGATTCCAGCAACTGTTGGATCACGCTTTCTCCTGAGGGACCCCAGATAGGTTCCTCTGCAAGCAGAGCCAGGGCGGCTTTGTGCCATGAAAGTCTGGCAACATCTTTGCAACTGAAGATCCCTGCTTCCTCAGAGCGGGCGATCTGGGCCAGTTGTAGGAAGCTGGACACGTGGATACAAATGTCACCGAGCTCAGCGATGCCAAAGCCCGCCCGCGACATGCAGCTTTCCGAGCAAAATGCTCCACGAGCTGCGAAGAGTTGCTGCAAGCTACCTGCAAGCTTGCGCAGTGGAATCCCCTACTGGAGCCGAAACAGGCAAGGCACACACAGGGTATGGAGCTATAGTCCTCTTCCTGCAAAGCGTGCCTGAAACTACATTGAAGTGATGCCTGGCCTGCCGCTGAGATGACATGCTGATGCTAGTCGAGGGCAATTGCTTCTTACAGCACCTGACACCTGATTAACAAGCAGCTCCTCCAACTACTTCCATAGCGTCAGAAGGTAGTCGCCCGTTTTCACGCTTTCGCGAATGGGTATCTGGTCGCTGCCTCCTCCCGGGGCGCATCGAGGCCTGCCGATGCCACTTGCTTTGCTTGCACTTATGGTTACCATGACGCGCTTTCCACAGCAACACCCTAGACGAGCCACTACAGTGAATCCCAACGAAGGCTGGCGAATTGATGCCTTTGTTGAGGTCATCGACGACTCAGGCCCATGATTTGGAGAGAAAATCATCACATTTTGGGGAAGCCATGTGAACTCTAGTCTAAACTCCCCCTTAGTAACCCTTATAATACTCCCCTATAAAATGCCCGAATCCCCTGTAGAATCTCCTTTAAGGAGTTTAGACTGTAGCTCATTCTTTGAATAGAAACACACTGGACCGGGCCTGGGCAGAGCTGAAGAAAATTCCCACCACTTTGTGAGGGGTAGGCCAGGGCTCTACAGGGATCGCGAGCTTCGAGCCGGAAGCCGACGTGGGAATGTCTAGGGTTTGAAGGGGAGATATCGAGGGTGTCTTCTTCAAAGTACAGGTACTCGGGGATTGTATTGATGTAGTAGTTTCCCAAAATAAGGGGACCCCAATATAGACCCTAATATACTATAGTCCTTATTATGGGAACCCCCAAAAAGGTACCCGTAATTTTGGTAAACCCCCATGTAGGGGCCCTTTGAGAGTATTGCAGGAAGACCTTTAGCCTCTAGGACTTTAGGGCTGTTGCGGCGATGGTGTTCAGAAACTCCCATTTCTCACGTGTATCAAACATCATAGGAGGCAGGAAGATTTCCCCAAACATCAGGGACTCCCCAAAAAAGTCCGAATCATCAGCTCGACATGTTGGGGGCCCATCTTAAACGCCTGCGCGGAAAACCACATCTGCATGGGGATGTCCTAATTGGGCATCCGATAATGCTATCATACTCCCCATACAGATTAACTACAGCACCCCCTATAGTATCCCCCTTCATAAGCCCTATCACACTCCCATACATTACAATCCCCCATATATATATATAAATATATCCCCCATGTAAGGACTTTAGACTATAGCTCATGTGAGACCCCAAAAAGCTAATATAACCCCTATATACCCCTAATATAACCCCTATATAACCCCAATATAATCCCAATGTAACACCAATAGAATCCCAATTTAACCCCAACATAATCCCTAATATAACCCTAATATAACCCCTATATAACTCCAATATAATCCCAATGTAACACCTATAGAATCCCAATTTAACCCCAACATAATCCCGAATATAACCCTAATATAACCCCTATATAACCCCAATATAATCCCAATGTAACACCTATAGAATCCCAATTTAATCCCAACAGAATCCCTAATATAACCCTAATATAACCCCTATATAACCCCAATATAATCCCAATGTAACACCTATAGAATCCCAATTTAACCCCAACATAATCCCTAATATAACCCTAATATAACCCCAATATAATCCCAATGTAACACCTAGATAACCCCTAATAAGCGAGCTTTTTTCAGTCTGCCAGGCGGCCCCAGCTCAGTCCTCCATCTCCTGGTCTTCTTCGTTTTCCATCGCAAGCTGTTGCCTGACTCCACAGAAGAAAGATTTTTCAAAGGGTTTAGGGTTTAGGTTTT
>CAJNIZ010031446.1:166936-194168 GCA_905231905.1 Symbiodinium pilosum | reverse complement strand
TTTGGGCATGCTATGGAGTATTACTCCTATTTTATAGGCAACGACTCCCACTATCAGCACTCCATTCATGGCCTCAAGCTCTATATACAGAGATACAACAAGCAGTTCCCTGCCAAACTGCTGGCGGCGCCTACGCGCCATAGTTCAGTCTTTTCCCTGTACAGACCAAGCATTGGAAGCGCATGGCAAGCGTAAAAACCCTAAACCCTAAATCCTAACCCCTAAACCCCAACCTCTAAACCCTAAACCCCAACCTCTAAACCCTAACCCCTAAAATCTAACCCCTCACCCTAAGTCCTCAATCCTTGGCCAAACTGAAACTGCAGCTGAGCTTCGAGGCGAGGAAAGACAGATCTGCTTCTAGGTCACTTTGCCAACTGCTCACCTGTTTTCAGGCTTGAAGGCCTAGGGTTTACGGTTTAGGGGTTACGGGCTGATTTTGCACATAGCCAGGAAGTTTAGGATTATATGGGGATGACTCAGATGGGCTTATGAATTTGGGCTGCTGAAATGTATCTCAAGATTCTGGGCTTCTTGGCTAGCGGCTAGCCCAGAGAAACCTAGCTAGTTCTCAATGATCTACCAGCCACGATTGAATCCACAATTGAATCACTGGCCCTGTCCTTTGCAATCCTGCTGCAATGATCCTTTCAACAACTGGGCTTCCAATATCTTACCCTTATAAGTTCTTTGGAAGCCTTAACAATGACAGCTGAAAGGAAATGTCTGGATCGCTCAAGCATGGAATGCAACCCTGAATAACCAAGGTTACAAATCGTAATTGGTACAAACCTAAATCCTAAGCCCCATTCAAACCCTAAGCATTGAACCCCAGCACTAAACCCCAAGCCAAAAACCCTAAACCCCAAGCCCTAACCCCAAACCGTAAGCCGTAGACCCCAAACCCTAAACCCCGGCCCCAATCCGTAAGCCCTAAACCCTAAGCACTGAACCCCCACACCCTAAGCCCTAAACCCTGAACTGCATGGTCCCGGTGGCTGCGCATGGCAGCCCTGAAGGGAAACTGCTACGCAATCCTCCATCCTGAAACCTGCAATATATGATCTAGGGTTTGGGGTTCAAGGTTTGGGTTCTGTTTTTGGGTTTGGGGTTGCGGGATTTAGGTTTTAGGGTTTGGGTTCAGTTTTAGGATTTGGGGTTGAGGGTTCAGGGTTTGGAGTTCAGTTTTAGGGGTTGGGGTTGAAGTTTGAGGGTTTGGAGTTTGGGGTTGAGTTTAGGGGTTGGGGTTGAGGGGTCAGGGTTTGGGGTTTGAAGTGTAAGGTTCAGTTTCAAGTTTTTGGACTTAGGATCTGCGGTTTCGGGTTTGGCTGAGGTATTGCCCCACCCAGTTAAAATCTGTAATAGGGGTAATATGAAGGGTTGTGTGTACCCTTCATACTATGACGCTCACCCAACCGCTTCTAAGTGGGAGCAGTATCCTAGTTTGTCTAGCTCTTCTTGGGACGTAATATCATGTAGTAGCTTTTGAGCTTTAGTATGACCGCAACTTGAGATTACGTGCAACAATGACCCTTTTTGTTTCCAAGAGTTCAGTTTAGGGAAGCGGGAGTAAACAAATCAACATGTTGAAGGTTTAGGCTTTGCTGATGCTTGCACCGAGCGGTGCAAAGTCAAGACCTGAGCGGGTATCGGGTTTGGAAGAGGTGCTGCGCAGTAGAAGCTCCTTGCTTGTGTAAGCAACATGGCCAGCGAGCCAAGCCAGTAGGTTGACTCTACACCCCTTTAAAGGCGAACTGTGAGATTCCAAGCCTTCGACTTCGGCCGTCCCAGGTTAAGACAATACAGATCTGTTTGGGCGCAAACGGTGCTGCCAGAAGGCTATTTAACCATAAAGTATTCCGAGGTTCAGGGGTAGAGGCGAGCAACTTCTCTCGCAACGGGGGAGGGGCAATTGCAAGTAAAGTAGCTACGGTTGTCCTATTCACCCGCTCGTAGCTATCCTGAGGGTCCAAGGAATCTGCTTCATCACGGCGTTGGTCTTGTTTGGTTGGTTTTCCTTTGGGACAGAGACTCACTTGTGTTCCTGGCATCCAGTAAAATCCTTGCGGGTACCGTGTACCCAGACCATTGCAAAACATGATATTAATTACAGCCGGAGGTCTACAACTCCCTGACTGCCACCCCTACCAACCGGCCTATGGTTAGCTAGGAATGAAGGAACGGATCCTTAGTCCTGATATAACCCATTATAGTAGCTTCCATTTTCTTTGCCATTCCTTCATTCCCAGCCAACCCCTCCAAGGGATTTGGAACCCCAGTCAGGAACCTTCTAGAGGACCAAAGGTAAGCAAAAAGCCCTACCGTGAACAGCTCTTGGGATGCTGTGGCCATGGGTGATGCAAGTAGTGGGGTTTAGGGTTTAGGGTTTTAGGGTTTAGGGTTTTGGGGTATAGGGTCTACTCATTTTGGTTCCCAAGAATCAGCGGACATCAGTCTTGTAGACCCCCCAAATAGTATGATCCTTATCATGAGGGCTCTCCAAAAATGCCCGCAGTTTCGGGAAACCCGAACTAATGTATCTCCAAACACACCCATAAATGCTGACAGCCGCGGAGAGCCGTCAAACACGCCCCCAACCCCCAAACCTCTTCCCGATCCCCCTTCACGTAGATAGATAGATAGATAGATAGATAGATAGATAGGTATATATATATGTATATGTATATACGTATTTTTGTATATCTCTTTCTCACAATGCATGACTCCGGGCTATATAACACCTGCTGTTGAGATGGAGCCAATTTTCAGAAGCCTATAGGGAGCCCCATGTTGAGAACCCACCAGCGCCCCAAAGCAGTGATCCCTAAACCCGAAACCGCGTGCCAAGCTACTCTGACTTGATATCGAATATGCAGGGCTCATCAACATCCATCCATGTAGGATGAGTGTCCTGGGGTTTAGGGCTCATGGGTGTTGAGAGCTCCTACACTAAACATGCTTCAGCACTCAAAGCGCTTGCAGCAGTAACCAGGAGGCCTATGTGAAAAAAAACATCCTCTAGCATAAGCTGCTCGGAGGGTCAGGGGACTTCGCACGTATACTCATAAGTCTGTGTCCTACATAGTAATGCCAGCTACCGGTGTTGTCAACCTACTCACTAAGTCCCCATAACCCTATAAGTAGGAATAACTTCGGAATAACAGGAACCTGGGATCCCCTACTAGGGAAGAGCCTGCTCCTAGGAAATGAAACAACGGGACCCAAAGTGCCAGAGTCAGCCAGGTCTCTGCAACACCTGATGGTAGCCCCGTCAAGCAGTCCATTAGGACTGCATGAAGAAAGTAGCCCAAGGAATTCCTTGACTGTCCAGTATTTGGTAGTTTCCCCCAAAATAGGGGGACCCCAATATAGACTCCAACTTACTATAGTTCTTACGATTGGGAGCCCCAAAATAGGCACCCCGATTCTTAGGAAATCTTTGTTCAGAATTTCTATAGAAGCAACCGTTTCGTTTGTCGCGCTGTAGCACACCCACAAGAAGTCAAAGGGTGACCCACTGGACAGTTAAGGTGCTTGAAGCTGAAGCAGCCATAGATTCGGCACAGCATGGATCCTGAATGCTGCTCCAAATGCTTCCGGTACGGCCCGAGCATGGTGCGTAGCTGCCTGACTTCAGATCGCGAAATGGTCTTGAGGACGAAGGTCGTGTTGTCAGATGATAACCTAGGTCTTTTTTGTCCCTTGGTTGACGCATATTCTGGTTCTGGGACATTGAAGTGCTTAGGAAAGACAAGCCTCAGCCGCCAAAGTCCACAACCATTCCGTATAAGAGCCTCAAAAAGTTGCCTGAATAATTCGCATGGGGTTTCCTGCGCCAGAGTACTTGACTTATAAAACTCTTTAGACGGAATGATCTTCCTGATTCTTCAGGCTTCTACACTACAAGAGCCCGGCAGCAGTAGGGAACACCCACTCTTTGCCGCCCTCCGCAAGTCACTGACCTTGGTCCACATTACCCTAGGAAGAAAAAAGGATCCTTTTTACATAAATAGAAGGAACCCTATACCCCAAAAAGTAAAAAGGATCCCTAACATTGACCCACTGATATTGGTGTTCATGAGCTCTGCCAGAAGCTTTTGCCCTTCTAGGCCGCAGAGACGGCGAAGATAGGCAAAGGACCGTGGGGCAACCACTGTCAGCGTAGTGTCTGAGCTTCCTGTTATGGTGCAGTCCTCAGTTCCACTGGGACCATTGTGAAAATCGAGAAGACTAAAACACCTGTGATTATATGAAGTCCGTGCCAAGGAAGATGCAGTCTTGTTTTCTGAAGGGCTCTGACCTAAAGGTCGCAGAATGAAAGATCTTTGCCTTTTCCGACTCGGTTTGAGCCAGTGCAACACTCTGATGATCCGAATCATCGACGGCCCAGAATAAACCCAGACCCCCAAATCTTCCTGCAGCAGTGGCCCAGAATAACTTGAAGGTAGAAACCCGTGAACCCTGAACGCTTCCTTGAGCAATGGCCCGGCATCCTAGACCAAGCCCTAAAGCCTCCTATCATTTCTTCTCTCCTTAGACCATGTGAGCCATCGTCTACACTCCTAGTATTCCCTTAATAACCCGTATAGTAGTTCCCTATATAACCCCCTTTTGAAGAGTTTAGACTCTAGCTCAATGTGACACCTCTTCTCCCTAAGTCGTTACAACCACCCTTCAAAGGTCAATGTGGGACTCGTTAAGTAGACGACAGCGCCAGTGAACCAGGCAAGAATTCCAGCTACCCCTGTTATTGACTTACTTCGTACAGGAAGTCCAAGACCCTCCAAGCAATGATCCAGCAATGGTCCAACATACAACCCTTAGATAACTGTGTCCCTGGTTCCTTTTCGATTCGACTCTCCGTTATCCTCAAACCCAACGTACAGCCTACATATCCCATAAACCTCTTCCCTGGGCCCCAGGGTTTCCATTTCGTTTTCCATCATCCTTTTCATTTGATTCTCCATTGTTGGGCCCAAAATCTCTAGAACATCCCTATATACCAACGATCTAGGCATAACATAATACTACCATCACCCAGACCCTATGCAAAGGCCTAGGCTCCCACTGCATATCTGGGTTGTCATCCAAACAGGCCGAAGACCGCAAAATTGCAGACTGCGCATCAGCTGCCTGCTTAGCGTCGAGCCCCTGACCTGGGAATTTAGACACGCGCGTCGCACACTGCAAGCCTGGGAATTTAGAGTTTAGGGTTTACCGCGAAGGGTTCAGGTTTACGGGTTTGGGGTGATGGGCAAGAGGGATTACAACAACAAACCCTGAGCCTGCTAAATCCCTAAATCGCAAACTCTACAAAACCCTCATAGTAGCCAGCTAAAAAAGTAGCCAGTCAAGTCTTCTTCCCTCCATTTGAGAAGCTCCCGCCTAACAGCTGGAGCTGCTGCGCCAGTTGAAGCTCCTCGTCCCTGAAGTACCTGATGCTGGATGCTTCATTGGCTTTGAAATATTTGAGCTTTGGAAGATTCAGAGTTCAGGAAATGGACCGCAAGCAATTGTAAGTTTAGTGTGTCTTGAAGGTTTCGTGTGGGGGCTTAGGGCTCAGGACTGCAAGGGTAGGAATCAGGGTTTGGGGTTTAGAAATCAGGGTTTCAGTGCGCGCTTGCACAGCAGGCACGGATTTGGGATTAAGGATTCAAGGTCTAGGATTATAGGAATTGGTTCTAAGCCATGGCCCTAACCCTACATATCCTTCGATAATCCTACATATCCCTATGTGACCCTATGTGTCCCTACATGGTAGTTTCCGAAAATAGGGGGACGCCAATATGCTATAATCCTTATGATGGGGACCCCTAAAAAGGTACCCGTAATTTTTGGGAAGCCCTAAACCCTGTATGAATCCCTATATAACCCCTGTAAAGGTACCTATAAAATCTGGAAGGTACTGTATCAGCTGCTCCAGCAAGCTTGAGAAGTCCAGCAATCTGTAGCCATCAGCTCCCTGGACTTACTGATGTTTGGAGTTTAGGGGTTTAGGGTTGAGGGTTTTTGGGTCAGGGGCACTTAGGCGGGAATGGAGCAGAAAATGGAAACTACTATGCCATCTAGGGGTTAGGGTGCAGGTTTAGGGGGACTTAGTAGGTGTACTCACATCCCCGAAAACAGAAAGCAACCGCAGTCATATCCAGTGTTAACTTATTCACTAAGCCCCCCTGACCCTCGCCATAAAGTTTACGGGGTGCTCAAGGGGCAGTGAATCCACTTCTTCAGCTGACATTGCCAACCCAGTCCACAAGCATCAGCCTCAAGAAAAACTAGGCATCACCCTACAACAGCATCGACAACCACTCACCCGTCAGCACCTGGAGTGAAGCGCTCATAGAATGCCGGAGGCGTGAGCTTGAGTGATGAAGCCGCGAAAGCCCCAGTCTTGGAGATGTTAGCTCAGTACCTCATTGTTGCCAGTAACCTTAAGGTTTCGGGTTATTATATGGGATATATAGGGTTACTTTACGGGTTATCTAGGGATAATGGAAAAGCAAGTGGAAGCCACTGTTCAGGGTTGGCATGCTGTTGATATTGGCTTGCTGTATATGGAACAAAGGATTCCCCAGGAATGAATAATGAATACTCAGGCGACCTAGGTGCTGGTTGTTGCAAGGTTCTCCGTCAAAGCAGGGTCTATCCGTCTCCGATCGCGGGCAAAGCCCACCAATCGGTCAAGACTAAGAAAAAGACCCAGTCCTGCAAAGCCAGCAAAGACTAAGAAAAAGACCCAGTCCTGCAAAGCCAGCAAATGTAAGGCAGCCGCGTAATGCTCCCCTACTTAATCCCCTATGTAACCCTCTTGAAGGAGTTTAGACCATAGCTCGCATGACCCAGTCCTGCAAAGCCAACAGATGTAAGGTAGCTCGTAGCATCCTCTCTGCAGTCTCGCGTGGTGTCGATGAGAATCAAGATGCTACAGAATGCCAGGCTGGCAAAGTGCAACCACTGCTTCTTGAGGTACAAGCGCACCTTACTGGACAGTGGTTCAAGATCAACCATGCGCAGTTCCTCAACCATGACGTCCGCTTAAAGCAAAGGAAGACAAACTATCACTTCATGCTGCTGTAACAAAACTACAAGTACCATTATTCCCACTGTTGCTGCTACTCCTGTCTGTGGTGATTCTGTAGAGAGTCAACCCATAATAGACAAGTTGATTAGTGCATGCTAGGTGGTCATCCAGCAACGGCCAGCATGCTGTTGCACAGCTAAAAGTGTGATGACTGGAGCAAGGGACAGAAATCACATTGAGTCACAATTCCTTGGTGGCCATAACTTGAAATATCCACATTTCAACAAAGTCTCTCCTGATAAGCTGAGCTAGCTTCCTGCCTTGCAACATACGTTGACTACAGGGGGACTCGAGCTGCTAATTGCCCGGAAAGCTGTACTAGGTCAAAATCCGGCTGCACCACCCTATACTCTTTGGAAACAGCCTGAAGCACCTCCATGGGCAAAGTCTTTAAATACAGTCCCCCCTAAGTAGATAGAATATGGCTTTGGGTATATTATAGTAAGATCCCCATATACCCCATAGTCTATCTACTTAAGGGGGTCTATACAGCAAATTCTCCTTTAAACCTAGGAGGGCACCTGCGCAATGAGGGGATTATTGGGCCCGTTTGAGAACACAAAGTATAGACTCTGCAATTGGGTGGTTGTCAAAGTTATGGTCCCTTTTTAGATCCCTATTATACTACGGCCCCTAATCTTTGGGGTACCCAAAAAGGGACCATAGTTTTGACAGCTACCCAATTTTGTCTCAGTTCTCGTGTTAACACTGTCACGCCCACTACTTCTGTTGCTTTGACTACTGCACATTAAATAAATGGTTTCAGGCCACTAGATACCAATACCGTTACTGCTGCAACTACCACTACACGCTACTACTATCACCACTCCTCTTCTTGCTGCTAGACTACTGAAGATACTGAGGCACATCCTAGTGCAGTCTGAAAGCCTAAACAACCCCATACATCCCACGCTCCCCTTTTCCCGGTATAACCTCCAAAACCAAAATCGACACTCCTATTCATAGACCCTTATAAGGAAAGGATCCCCTAGTTCGTGGACACCGTAATCCCTAAACCCTACATCCTCGACATGCCCCGTACAGCCCCTTTGAAAACAACCCTTGATCTGTTGGAAATCTCCATGTTGGACGCTACTGGGTTGGGTGCTGCGCGCGCCCTTTAACAGTCAAATAGAGCATCCCAAGTCAACCTATACTGTAATGTAACTAAAGTTACAATATGGGGGGCCGGGGCAGCATCCAACTACTTAAGCTATAGTCTAGACTCCTAGTATCTCCCGTAATACCCCGAAAGCAGTCCCTATGTAATTCAACAAAAAATCCTTTGAGAGAGGAGTTTAGATCATGGATCACTTAATTGCAGCCCAGCTGCAGCCTGCAGCAAGTTCTGGCCCTCCGGTGAGCGCCTTGCAGCGACGCCGAGGAGCTGTCCTGCATTGATGTAGCCTGCGCTGCTTTCATATATGAGCTGTAGTCTAAACTCCTACTATCTTCCTTAATAACCCTACTGTAGTCCCCTATATAATCCCCTATATAACCCCCCTTTAAGGAGTTTAGACTACAGCTCATGTGTAGTGACATATGAGGATTTAGAGCGAAATCCCATGATATGGAAACGCGTAGGAATCTCCAAGGTGCCAAAAAGTGCAAAGAATCCCACACTGCAATCAAGCAGCGGAAGGCCATGATTGCAAAGGCCACCCCAATGACCTTGTTCGAAATAATTTTGAACGACGGCGGGATTTCTATGCATGTCCGGAAGAATGAAAAGTCATGGTGGCAATGATCAAAGATGTACGCAAGGAGATGCTAACAGCTGCTAACACCGACAAGGAAGACATCAACAAAAATAGTTTAGCTTTATATAACGTCATGCAAGCAGCACCAGCAAATCAGTCAGTTGTGAGCCGGGATAGCTTTTGTGGCCTGTGAGCTTGGAGGTGCGTTTGACAGACTGCGCAGGCAGTTCATTGCCCTGGGGGATGGGTACTTGGGGGGGTCAAGGGGACTTTGACAGTATACTTATAACCCCTATAACCCACATAATAACCCCATTTATCACCGGCATCAACCTACTAAGTCCTCCCAACCCTCCAAGTAACAATGTACTGCAAACGGCTGCGACGTAAGAGTCGTGCCCACGGAAGAACTGCTGAGATGTTCAAGTCTTGCACTCCGAGTCGATTGGATGTCCTGCTTGTGGGGTCTGCTGGTTGTGGCCTCATCCTGTCTTGAGGCCCTCCCCCACAGGTCTCCCATCCATGGAGTGTCTTTAAATTGCACGACGACATTCCCAGCATACACAGCTCCCAGAACGGAGGACCCTTAGAACAGACCAGTCTTCCGGAAACCCTCCGACGGCTAGGCGTCCCGCCACGAATCCGACGACGTGAAACCTTGGCTTTTTCACGAATAGGGTTGGACGGTTGCGGGTTCTAGCTGCGCTTTGTTGTTATCCTCGTCGTAGATATCAAAGGCTTGGCTTGACAATTATTGCGGCCACTTTTTGCTTTTAGAGCTATTACGCTTGTCAATGCTACCCTGCTTTATCCGCCTCCTCATACCCGGCTAAGTACAACAGCGCCGCCACAAAACAAAACTTCTACCACCACCAAAACCGCATCTGCTCATGCCGCCGTGAAGTAGCCAAGGCAAATCACCTTCCATGGTCTGACGCCGAAGAATGCAAGGCATCATCACGATCCGAGCCTATCCGGGCAAGGGGGTTCTCAAATCAGGACCCACATAGCCCACCAAGATCTGGAGGACTCTCTGTTAAAGGTCAACCACTAACAAACACAGTAACGAAAAGCACGCTATATCAAAATCTAGTAGGGTTCTCATACCCTTTATGATCAGGAAAGCATGGGACTTTGTTCCCTGTAGGAGAGATAGGGCCCCACTCGGCTCCTGAAGCGCTCTCTTGGGGGTATGGGTACAGTAGCAGCTACACCCTTCCGAGCAGTAATATTTGGTAGTTTCCCAGAATAAGGGGACCCCAATATAGTCCTTACCCATGGGGACACCCAAAAAAGGTACCCGTAAGGTTGGGAAACTTCAATTTAGGCATTGGCATCAAAACTACATGCCATTGTCAAGGGGCCCACAAGAAGGTCCGCAATCTTGACCCACATTATCCTAGGGAGAAAATAGGATCCTTTTTACATAAATAGAAGGAACCCTATACCCCCAAAAAGGATGAAGGATCCCTAACATTGACCCAGTAATTGTCATAAGTGGTTCAATACGGCGACCTCACGGCAACCGGATGTTGAGAAGCGAGCCCCATCCAGATCGCAAGCCACAAGAGCTGCTGAGAGCCATGTAATCACGTGATAGAAGGCGATCCTTGGATTTAGGATATGGGATATTCACAGCAATCCTTAGACTGATTGCTAGGTACTGTGACGTGCTTGGTCTTTGTCCACGAAAAATGAAAGCACCCTGCAGCATGGTCTGTTGAAGCGGTTACACGACTCCATCAGAATCATTGGTCATTCTTCGCCATACAACTACACTAATGTTGAGCATTCTCGACGCCCGCCGGTATCCGCAAAGTAGTTTATCGGATCCTTACAGTTCGTCCCAGCACATCCAAGTTGCAGTGGAATGCCCAGCACTTTCTCCTGGGCTCTGGGGATCCAAGGGTTAGCAGGCTGTGGTGACATATGTGCTATTTAAGGATTGCATAGGGGTTCCACATGTAGAAAGTAAGCTGTAATAGTCCAGACCGATGTTTTTCAAAGACCTGTACTCTTGAATGGCGGTCCTTACTGCATCCAAGCTGTTTGGTCCTTATCTTCCGCCTAAAACCTACAGCCTCAACCCTTAACTCAGTCCTAAACCTTAAATCCTCGCCAACTTGGCAGGGCTCAGTGACGTCACTTCGCAATAGCTAAGAGATCCATAGAGTACTTGAATCGCCTTTTCAATGGTTGAACCAGATAAAGTGATTTTCTTTATATAAGATACTATTTCTACACTCCGAAGGAGGACATAGCCTCACTCTAGATTGCGCACCATTGCGTCCCCCAAATTAAATACTACCCACGGTCACTTGGGCTTTCGTTTTGTCGCTTCTGAAGGCTGCTGCGAGATTCTGGCGCTAATGGCGTCAATGTGAACCTTGCCAGGTCCAGTAGCCTCGGCTCAAGGTCTGATCCAAGTGAACTGGGGTTCCTCAGGACCGTAGGGATATGTGGTAATTTCCCAAAATAGGGGACCCCAGTATAGACAGCAAAAGACTCTTCTCCTTATTATTGGGACCCACAGGAAAAGGTCTCCCTAACTTTGGGAAACCCCAATATAGGGCGGTATGGGGTGAGATTGTATAAGGGTCTTCTCCAGAAACTGCCAACTGTTGCTATCCTTGCCATCCTTGATCTCTGAGGTTAAGCTGAATATTGCCCTTCCTACCAGCTGCGAAAGCCTCATGAAATTCCCAATTGCTATTTCTTAGTTCTGCAGGGAAAAAAAGATTCTTCTTCCCCTTCCCTTCTCTTAGTGGCATGACAAAATGGAAAAAAGATGGATACGACTACGGGGTTATATATATATATATCACATAAGAGCTACTATAGGATCCAGTCCTTCATTCCCTAGACACAACCGATAAGTATTCCTCTCCAAACCGCTCTCTTAGACCCTCGCCTCATTCCACCCAGCGGCAATGCTAGCAATGTATGCCGGCAAGCAGCCACATAATGTTCCAAAGGTATGAGCCGTATCCGAAGAACTCCAGCCAGGGAACTGCAAAGAAGCAGCAGTTCCTCAATTACAACAACTGGCTTTGCGTGTAATCCCCTCCCGGAACAAACGAAGCTGGGGGACTAAAAAATGTATGGTAGTTTCCATACATAGGGGGACCCCAATATAGACCCCTAAATACTATATATAGTCCTTGGGAAAGCTTCATAAGTCGCACTATCATGCCAGGGAGTATCAAGGCTCCCTGCTTCAGTGCATGAAGCCCAGAGCACAAAGCCCCAAACATACAACAATAGCAATGAAGTCCTCTTTTTTCTCACCCACCGCCTCCGGATAAGCACTATACTATACCAGACAAAGGTACTAAAGTAGGGGATATTTGGTATTAGGATACCTCTACAAACCCCACATACACCCGGCTTCCGTTTCATTTTCCATTCTTGGGATATTCTTGGGATACTGTACAGGGCGCTTTCAGTACCAGGTGCTGCCAGCACTTTGAGACCATAGGGTAAATACAGTGGGGTTATGTTGGGATAATGGAAAATAAAATGGAAACTACTATTCAGGGTATACCTTTCTAAGCCCTAAATCCTGAACCCTAAACCCTAAATCCTAAACCTTAAACCTTCTGAAGATGAGACTCAGGAAGCACATTGGCGATCCCCCTGTCTGGTGGCAGGAATCGTTCAGGAAGAGATCTTGAATTCCTCTGAGTGTTCCGAGGATTTAAGGTTTAGGGTTGAGGATTCAGGGTTTAGGATTTAGGGTTTAGGATTTATGGTTCAGGATTTAGGGTTTGAGGGTTTAGGATTTAGGGCTTAGGATTTAGGATTCCGGCAAAGAAATGGAGAAAAAGTTTAGGGTTTAGGGTCCCCCTTAATGGGGTATATGGGGATATTATATTACTATACCCAAAGCCATATTCTATCTACTTAAGCGGGGCTATAGACTTTTGTAAAGATTGCTGCTACCGAGTTACAGAAACTGTAGTGAATCGAGCGCTGATTCTGAATCAGGGTACGAGTAACATGTATCACTTCAATTACTAGTAGTATTGTTACCGTTATTGCTATTACTATTATTGGTGGTGGTAGAAGGAGTCGCCGTAGTAGTAGTGGTAGTTGTTGTAGTAGCACCTTAACAAAAACTGAAAGGAAAGCTCCGGCACAGTCCTGTTCCACAACTTGCGTCCCAAAGTGGCGACCAGGAGTCTGACACGGAATACGCGATGTAGTAGATACCTGAGTCACGGGTTACAATAGTTACCTCTCAAGGTACCCCCCCCCTCCCGGTTTAAGAAGCTCATAAAGACCATAGGGCTTGATAGCTTGACAAGTCCTAATGGGATTCAAAATCTGGGGGGGGGGAGCGTAGCTGTTTCTTAACTTTTCTTTTGGGGTGGTTACCTTTGCCGGGGAGGGGACCATTCTAATCCCTTACTGAGAGACGGCAAAAAAAGGACTGATACACAATCACATACTTCTACGTGTGCATCTTTATGCCCGGATCTCCAGATGAACATGAGGGTTCTCTACATTGTACCCTGAAAATCCAATAGTGAAGTCTCTCATATAAGCCCCACATTTTGTAACCTCATCTCTCGGCTCCCTGCCAAACTAAAAAAATGAGGAGACAGTGGTTTAGTGGTGGTCTTCAGATCTTTTTGTTGAGATGTCGTCCATGAGCAGGATCCACCCGCTTTTTGGGGAAAGTTGGTTACCTGGATGTCACTTGAAACATAAGAGGAAATCTTACCTTCTGACTGCCTTCCAGATCGCGTGATACAAAAATCTTCTGGGACATATAGCCTCCCTTAAGTGGATAGCATATGGGGTATATGGGAATCTTACTATAATATACCCAAAGCCATATTCTATCTACTTAAGGGGCACTGTAACCAGGCCCAGCGAGAAGAAGCAACGCAATTCGAAGAACACAGCCCTGGTGCTGTTGAAGAAGTTGCAGACATTGGACCATCGCAGGCATGCTGTCTGCCTGAACACAGGAAGCGCAAGCTCTCCTCAGGGCCTCAGGGGTTTAGGATTCTGACGTTGTATTGATCTTGGGGTCAGGCATGCAAACTCTAATGACAATCGATGTCGGACCAAGTTTACGTCTGAAAACGGATGGTCTTCAGACAGAATCTTAAGTAAGGCCTTGGGTATGCAAAAGAACGTGAATAGGTAGTTTCCCAGAATAGGGGCACCCCAATGTAGACCCCAGTGTACGATAACCCTTATTATGGGGACTCCGAGAAGGGTACCCCTAATTTTTGGGAAACCCTAAACCCCATATCTCAATATGACCTCTATATAACCCCGATAACTCCTTTGAAAACGACCTCTAATTTTGGGAAACCCCCAATTATGAGGGTATTGAAGGACGGCCTGCTAGGCTTGCACAAGGTCACAAGGCTCATCGTGCTCCCAAGTCATATCAAAACAATTTGAGCTATCTAGTCTTAACTCCTAGCATCCCCCCTAATAAGCCGTATGGTAGTCCCCTATATAATTCCCCATATAACCCCCTTTAAGGAGCTTAAGCTGTAGCTCATGTGATCTGAATCATCTTGCCCCAGGCCGAGCCACGTTCCTGTCCGAGACATTCGCCTCCGTGACATGTCAATGCAGAACACCAAGAGGCCTTAGCTGCCTGGACCCTTGCTGAACCGAGCATACTTGGCTTGCGATACGAAACAAGAACAGATTTCTGGGTATCTCACATCTCCTAGACGTTAGCCCCCCCATTTTGTGATATAACTACTACAATTACTATTTTTGCTACTGATTATAATTGGAAGTTTTCTAGACCTTGCCTGACCTGTACTGCTAGAGCAAGAGAGAACTCAAGCCATCAGAGAACCCTAGGGGCTTTAGGGGTTAGGGGTTTAGGGCTTTAGGGTATATTGGGGTTATATAGGGGTGTAAGGTAATCTCTAAACCTCACTCTTGGCGAGACCGTAGTATCATGGGTTCCCCGTCCCCCTAACTATCGTCCCCACCTTAAATAACCTTCATTCGCCCTGTTTATGCCAAGAGACAAGCGATCAGGGATGCAATTCCGAATATGCACATCAGTACATCGGCTGTTTCGCGATGCCAGGTGTGGCAGAGACAAACATCCTCTCATGGCACCCCTGAGGTCTTGCTGCTTACTGGTGCTGCTGGGAGTATGCATGCTATAACAGGTGTATTTATGGGGAATATGTCAGGATAGTAGTTGTGGGGGATGTGGGCTCTTGGGCCTCAGGCGCGTCCCACTTTTGCACGTTATCCAGCCCCATCCTCTTAAACCTGAAACATCTGAAGCCCAAAACCACTTTAAACCTACATCCTGAGACCCCTAAACCCTGAAGGGAAGGCCCCCAATCCCCCATCCCTTAACCCTAAACCCTAAACCCATGATCCTTGCAGTGCATATAGGTGGTGTCAGGAACCTCCGAGCTCAAACATGTGTCCACACCTCAGCAGCGAGCAGCTGTGGGCTTCTCAAAGTGGCTGTCTCTAAGGGACCCTAGGGTGTAGGGTTTAGGGATTTGGGTTTAGGGGCGTATGGGTAAACCCTAAACCCTAAAGACCCTCTCTCTCTCACCCTAAGGAGATCATGGGAGTCCCTACGAATTATCATGTAAGCTATTTCGAGAAACCTCCCTTGCGTTTGAGCTGGCATGCTATTGTCCTAAAAATGAAGAACGTTGAACAAACAACATTCATCCAGTTCCTTGCTCTCCATTTCTTCATTTTGGGATGGTTACGGGGCCGAGCAGCAGGAAGCCGGATCAGGTCATGTGCTGGAGGGGTTCAAAGGCCGGCATGGGGAGAGCTAAAACCGGCTATTATGGATAGGAGCTACAGCCATACTTGAAGGGCATATAGTCCCCCTTAAGTAGGTAGAACATGGCTTTGGTATATGACATCCCCATATACCCCCATATTCCATCTACTTTAGGGGCACTTCAAGGCCTCAAGTATCGACCCAATACTGGACCAACCCCTTACATTTCAAGTGGTTTAAGAAATCTATGCCCATCCCTCCCAAACATCATCAGGACATTAGCGTTTAGCGTACACCCTAAACCCTAGATAGCAGTTTCCATTTCATGCTCCATTATCCCAATAACCCCACCCATGTTTCTATCTATGCCTTCCTAGAATGGAGAGCCAGAATATGTACTTACCAGTATTCCTTAGGGATTTTGCATACGCATATGGTAGTTTCCCTGAATAGGGGGACCCCGTCCTTATAATGGGGATGCCCACAAAGGTATCCCTAATTTGGGGAACAGGCGGAGATCATCTTGAGAAGGCCAGAGGACAGAAATTCGTCTCATTGCTGGTCCGACCTTTGCAAGAGGTGCCTGGAGGATATCTCCTGCCAACAGTCGAGGAAAATCAGGCTCGGCCGGTCTGTATATTGGGGTTCTATTGGGTTTGTATAGGGATAATGGAAAATAAAATGGAAACTACTATAGTATAATAGGGTATATAGGGGATATATTTGTTCTAGTTCAGGATGGACAAAAGATCTCACTCCTTTTTCACAACTTTGAGCTGTCCCTTGAACCCAGCTACTCGAAATAAAGCTCCGTGTATCCCGCAGAAGCCCATGCAAATGATCACTCAAAGGCATAGGCGTACGGGCGCCTCCCATCTGCATCGGAGAGGATGATCTGCGGTAGTTGCTGCAGGAGTGCCAGGTGAGCCATTATTAAACACTCAAACTGAAATTCTGAAATCTTCGAAGCCAAAGACTAGGAGGTAGCTTTCACGATCTAAGTCCTTGCAGCGCATGGGACTGCACACTTTACCGTGGAAACGCCCCGCCCCAACAAGGAAGTACTGGGACCCCAAATAAACCTCAAGTATGAAGTGTAATGATATTCAACATGAATCCTTGAAACCGCCTTTCGCAAGGCAGGGTTCACGTTTCTGTTTCCGCACGCGCTTCGAGGACAACTTCGTGACTATGTGCCCGCGAAAACATGAAATATAACACCTTTCATCACACCTTACATCTTTCCCAGCCCTAGACCCTACAGATCTTTTCCACCTGTCCACCTTCCTGAATCTCATCCTTTCTAATGCACTAAAACTTGACAGGCTTTGCCTTGAGCCCAGTAGCGGAATGTGAGCAGGGGAGGGTGCACTTGGACGGGTCTTGGGGACTTAGTCTGGGACAAAAACAGGGGACGACTTCCGTGCCCAACATGTATCCCCTGGCTGCCTTCCAAAAAGGACGTACATACCCCCTCTACGCCCATTGCAGGGCTCTAAACTTGAGGAAAGGCAGCGATAAACCTGCTCATATGTAAAAAAACATACCTTGGCCCAAAAGGTCCAGGTACCTATGCAGTGTGTACATCAACTAGAAAACATCCGTAGGAACCATCTGGGCGCCAAGTACAGAGCACGAACACCTAGAACCCCAAGAAGAACCCTTGGTTGCACCTCTTGTCATCGTTGAATTACAGCTCTAAATAATTACCAATATTGTATAGGGTTCTATGAGCCATAGTCTAAACTCCTAGTATCCCCCTTAATAAGCTTTAAAGTAGTTCCCTATATAATCCTGTTGGTCTTCTAGCCGCTGTTGACATTCGGGCAGTCAGGCCGAAAGTCGGCTTCCTACCGGGCCGTACATGTTGATCATAACAGAGGGCTGTTAAATGTAAACAGGCCACAGGAAGCAGAGCCTCGGGTTCCATACCAAGAGATCCTTAATCACTCTTGGCAGCTTTCAGTTAACGATCCTCTGTTTGCTTACAGGGTCAGGGGACTTGCCAAATAGCTTAACAAAGGGGATAGCTGGGATCGTATTGTTTCCAAGTGTAACTACAATACGTATACTTACCAAGTCCCCTTACCCCCTAGACCAAACAAGCTTGTCTGGAAAAGTAGTTTGCTCCAATCGTTACGAAATCTTCGTCTGACTCTCTGGCAGCATCAGTGTGCGGGCGGATTTGCCGAAGCTGATACCCGAAATGTCTCATCTTCCGGTGAGGTCTCTTTGGACCCGACGCAGCTCAGCTATCTATCCAGAAGTAGCCTAGGACCTAGGTAGAAGGACAACAGGATCGATTTTCTGACGCTGGCTCCTCTCATCACATGCTTCAGCCCTTGTTCTTGGGACAAAACATGGGTACTGCCCTCCACTCAGTAATTGACAGTGAGATACTGACACATATATATATATATATAGAAATACGAACCCCATCACAGACTGCCCAGGTTAGACCCTAAACCCTAAACCTCCGTGGCAAAAGGACTCGCTCAGAGCTGATCGGCCCTGACGTTGAAGTCCTCCTCTCGCCCAGGGCTTCTGCAGAGAAATGTGGGCTCCCACCAGAGTTATATAGGCTATGATACGGATTAAACGTAGTAGTCCAGGATTTGTATGAGGTTCCCTGATTTAAGGATATATAAGCCAGGATATATATAGGGGCATTATAGGGCATAGGCATGAGCTCAATAATGGAGAATCAAATGAAAAATGAGGAGAACGACATGGAAACTACCAAATCTGGGTTCAAGCTGTTTTTGTTTTTAGATACCTTTTGTCGCTTGCATCGCTCAGGGTCTAAAGGATTGAGTATTTGGGGATTGGGGGCTTAGGGATCTGGGTGCTCCTTGAAGTTCTCTCGTCGATCATGTGGGGTTCATTCGGTTTCAAGGTCGATGGAATTCGAGACCAGGCCAGGCTTTGCGCGCATCCCAAGTGGCTTCCATAGGTGGAGCTTTGCAGACAATGTATGAAGCTCATTACATAAATCTGGCTGTCACAGACAGCCATCCGCGAAATCACCACAAGGTGAAATTCTTGTCTATGGTCGACGCGCATTCGCCTTCCTTTTCTCTCAGCAATCCTTATGTAAGGGTTGTAGGGGTTGCACGCATTCTGTCGGGGGTTGTAACCACATAGAATGATGAGTAAGGGTTGCTTTAATACCACAAAGCCAGACAGTTTGCCCACAGAGCGCCTCACAAAGAAGAACACATAATTTCACACATCACCAAATAAGAGCACCACTTCTAAGCATATGAAGGTCCAACAAGTATAGTACAACCAGCAAGCTGTCCTTGCCAAACTCCGAAAGCCCAAGTGTCCAACATCTGCAAACTCCAAACCCCAAATTCTGAGACCCTTCAACTCGAAGTGCTCAAAAACCTCAAATGTGTATTAGGTGTGTCCTGCAGCGTCTTCTTCAATCGTCCAGAACCGCTGGCCGTTCCAAACCAGGCTGTGGATTCCTGCGTTGCCAGCACATGTTGCGAGCAAGCTAATCTGGCTTTCTGTTGCGGAACTTAAAAATGAATTAGTATAGTAACAGAACCCTCAGATTTACCATATTATGGCAACTTAGTCTAAATTCCTTGACGGCAACCCAGCATTGTATAGATTATAAGGAAATGTTATAAATAGAAAGAAAGAGAGATAGATAGATAGATAGATAAAAAATAGATAGATAGATAGATAGATAAGATCGCTAGGCTGTGAGCTGCTGCACTCACGACAGCTTGCGTTGCAAACTACGTCGAGGCCCACTTGGGCCCTATATGAGCGTCGTTGCGACCGCACAACACTTGTACAATGTCGCGCTTATGCTGACAAGAAGTCGGGGGCACAAGCAGAAGCCTACATATTTTGTCATGGGTCTTGCGAACTTGTCGTGGTTTCAACACCCTGTTGTGAAATGGCATCTGCTCCGCCGAAAGAATACGGAAACCCAAAACGGGTCCTAGAAACCTGACTTGTTAAATACGGTCTGGTTCCATGTTTTCTTGGGTGTCGTTCTATGTACAAACGTTTACAAGGGAGGCGTAAGCAGTGCTATGTACTTATCAAAAGCCGTTTACATAGAGAAAGAACAACCCCAACCCCCTAAACCCTTATGGAGACAATAGAACATTATGCACTGCGAAGTAACTCTGACATCTTCAAAACTTCCCCTCCAAAATCAAGTGCCCCCAAAAAGCGCTAATGAATACGGGGATCCCCCTATGAGGAACCGATCCCAAAAATCGCACCTGTGGCCGTTTCTCCAAGATAGTCCCTGTATACTTACATCTCTAGGCCCTCTTTTGAAAGACCCCCAACCCTAATCCCTCCAGGATATGTATTTTTGTATATATATATATATCTACAAGTATCCGTATACGCTCTTTGCAGGTCCCTGAGGTTCCCTCCATGTTGGATAAGCCCCTAAACCCTAAACCCGTGTTCTCGCCTGCTCAGGTCCAGGTCTTGGGGTCCTCAGAAGCTGAAACCCAGCAGCTTAAAACCGAGGTGGTAGGGGCCTAAGTGGGGGTTTCCCAAAATTTGGGGGGATATTTTTTGGGGGTCCCTACACTAAGGATTAAAGAATGGGGGTCTATATTGGGGTCCCCCTATTTGCAGGAAACTACCAAGTCTAGTGCAAGGGCCCAAGTATGTGGAATAGGGTTGTGGGGCATATTCGACCATAGCCCGCCTTCTACAGTAAGCATGTCAGAGGGCAGTGCTGCAACCCATCATAGAGTCATAGAGTTTCAAGGGAGGATAAATAGGTCAGCACAAACTTGATTGTCGGCCTACTGAGTGACAACCCAGGTTAGGACCCTAGTCCTGCGGTGAGTAACAAGGGTCGTACATGGAATATGATGGGGCTCCCTGCCGGAACATAATCATATCTGCATATAGAGTGTCATGGTCTGGTATTGTGCAGAGACGAAACAAATCCAAAATTCCCAATCAAGAAGTGGGCGATTGGGGCAACAGCCTATTCAATGGATCGTGGGCTGTTGCAGATGCATGCTTAGCATTCGTACGAGACCATCTCTTCCCCATGGTGCTTCTATTGCAGCTTTTCTTTTCTCTGTATTCCAATACTAGCTACCTAGTCTTGCAAGTGCCTGAACCTTCTGAAGCAGCCAAACACCCAAAGGGATCTCACAAACACATTGCCAAGGATTCGACATATGGGCAATTCTATATGTACAAGGTATTGTCTGTGAGTAATTGTGAGCTTATCTACGGGATCTGATTTTGCGATCACATTGACAGGCTCAGCAATTCTAGACAGGCATACTGAGAAACACTGGTGTTATGCATACAAATGCCTATGGGGGGTATATTGGTTACGTACAGTTGCTATAAATCCTATCATACCATTCTTGCTGGAAGAGTGCTTCACCCAACATATAGATTCTTGATCTGGATGCAACTTAAGTTTGTCCTAAGCATTAAACCCTAAACCGTATATATATATATATTCCAAAATTATCCCTAAAATATCCGCATAGTATCTCCATATAACCATAAATATATATATATATATCCCTATGATATCCCTATACCTTTAAAGATGAACCCCCGCAATTCGGGCACGGCTCTCGTCGAGTCTGGCAAGCAGGTAGGCGACCTCCACCTGGCAGCAGCCAACCCTTACCTGGAGGCTTCCCAAAATATAGAGTTTAGGGACCCTAAACCCTAAACCCTAAACGGGATGAGGTTTTAGGGCTTAGGCTTTGCGGCTTAGGGTTTAGGGCTTAGGCTTTGCGGCTTAGGGTTTAGGGCTGAGGGTTGAGGACTCAGGGCTGAGGTTTTAGGATTTAGGGCTTAGGGTTCAGGGTGCGACATCAGAGGTACCTTTAAAGGGGTAGGGGTCATATAGGGACAGATAGGGCTTAGGAATTTTGTTTTTAGGTGTTCCAGGGGTCATGTAGGCTTACGGTCATCATAAGCCAATTACTTAGAACCCAAGTATAACCATACTAGGAGACATAGGGGTTTGCAATTTTGCTATACTTGCACTTATCATTGAGCAGCTATCCTGAATATCCAAGTATACTGCGCGTTGCCCCACAGGATTGTATGCGGCGCAGCCGCAGAAGACTTATCCCAATTTGCACAATTTATCCAAAATTGCCCTGAAGGCCTGCAAAGGGCTTGGTTTGTCGCGCTCTCATATCCGTCGCGTCTGAGGGATCTTTGAAAATCCTTCCTTTAGGAAGCTCGGCTGTTTTGTTGGACTGCGACCGTGGAGGACTAACTATTCGATCGCATTTCAGCTAGGTCTCCACTTCCACCAAACTGGCAGTAATACTTGTTGGATAGCGGGCCCGAGTGAGTAATTCTTTTCACATGTTGCAAGCGTATTTTTTGACTCTTGGTCCGGATCTTGCCTCAGTGCTGACCCGTGAAACGGAAGCGGGTCGGGTTTCCGGAATTGCTGACCCAGCGGCCGAGGACGCATCCCAAGAACTCCGAAGTCCTCACAGGGGCCAACAGGACGCTCCTCCTTCTGCAAGACATGTAGCAGAGCTGCTCTGGCCCGAGGGTTGCGGGAAACTTCATGTGCTGATGCACGGATTGGCTCACACAGCTGGCGGCAGGCATAGGGCAGGTCAGTGGCTGCCAGAGGAAAAAGCTCCGCAAAACGCTGCGGCGTCACGAACTCTGCAAACCTCATATCAGGGGCCTCGTGCTCACGGATGAAGCGTTTGACCTCCGTGGCCTCCTGGGAATGTTGAACAGAATGTACATGTAGCCCCTAATACAAGGACTTTGCATATCATCCCCATGTCCCCAAGGTCTACCCCCTAAACCTTAAACCCCTAAGTCCTAAACCCCTAAACCCCTAAACCCTGATCCCTTAACCCGAATCACTAAACCCTAAATCCCTAAGCCCGAAATCCCTAGACCCCTAAACTAAACCCACAATCCCTACCCTAAACCCGTCCGAGGGAAGCCCTTGAAAACCCTAAACCCTAAACCTTAAACCCTAAACCCTTAACCCCCATGATCCCTAAAAAATCTCCTTCTTGAGCTGTTGGAGCAGTTCTGGACCCCTGTCGACCTTGCGACTCTCATGCCCAAAGTCATCCAGGGTGGGGGTCAGGGTTTTGGGGGTCAGAGGCATAGGGTTTAGGGGTTATGGGGTTTAGAGTTAAAGAGTTACAGGGTTTGGGGTTTAGGGATCATAGGGTTTATAGTTGCCTTCTGAGCTTTTTCTACAACCCGTTCATCTCTTCTGAAGGTTTTGGGCTTGGCATTTGGAGTTTAGGCTTAGTGGTCTTTGGTGAAGGTTCAGGATTTGGGCTGTGTGGTTGAGAGCTTCGGAGCATTTACAGGGTTCTGCAACTCGGCGTATAGCATATCTGCTGGTCGTCATACACTCCGCACCAGAACCCCTAAACCCTAAACCCTATCCTACACTGTCCTACACCCAACTTTGAGGGTTCTTTGTGGTTAAAATAGCTTCTAAGCTTGCTGATTCCTAGCCATGCCATAATGTACAGAACCCACGGTGTAGATGTCACGTCCTAAGACCTAAAGCCCTAAACAAACCTGAAACCCATGAGTAGAAGCTCCAAGCTTAAACCTGCGGCCTTAAACCCTCTATGTATGAGTGGTTGTCAAAATTATGGTCCCTTCTTGGATCCCTATAATAATACGGCACCTTGTATTTAGGGTACCCAAAAAGGGATCATAATTTTGACAACCACCCATATATATATCTCTCTCTCTCTCTCTTCTTCTTCTTCTTCTTCTTCTTCTTCTTCTTCTCACTGCTCTACCCCCTCCCGGGGGAAGGGGCCGGGGCAATGCCCCAAGCAGGACCTCTCTCTCTCTCGCTCTCTCCCTTGATATCCCTTGAAACGCCTATTGTCATTTCCTTTTCCATTCGATGTCCCATCAATGGGGACCATATTCAACCCAAGTCAAAGCCGAAGCGCAAGGTCAGATCCCGAACAACCCCCAGGTTCTTGGGTTTAGGGTTTAGGGTTTAGGGTTTGGCATTTGGATCCCAACCACCCTCGAGCAAACCCTCAAACTGAAAAGAACATGCAACAAGAAAAGGAAACCGGGGCTTTAGAGGTATATGCAGGGTTTAGGTTGTGTGGCTTCAACAAACCCTAATCTCTAAAAATCCTGAACCCTACCAGACTATCAACCTATCTAAATCTTGGACAAAAAACCTCCAACGAAAAGATCGCAGCCATGAGGCCCACTTGGCAGGTAGAAAAAGCAGGCCGAAGGCAATGTTTGCTTGCGGGCCATCTCCCTGGCATTTCTTGCATCAGGGTTTAGGGTTCAGGGTGTAGGGTTTAGGCTTCAGTGTTTCGGTTTTAGTTTCTCCCGTTATGCTACACCCACAAGGTTCTTCCTTAACCAGCTTCAACCTTATGTATCCTTAGATAGCCTTGATTTGGGGGTAACCTGAAGGGATGTCGTACAAGAAGGCCGATAAGGGAACGTAATTAAACGGCTGGTGTTAAGAGTTTTGCGTTGTTGACTACCAGGATGGGTCATTATATCAGAACACACGTAAGGGTATATGACTGGGCTTTCTGTGAAGGAGCTTAGATTAAGTTACTAAAATACGGAAACCTTATACGATATACCCATATTATGGTGAATGAACTGAGGTTCCTTAACAGCAACCCAGATTAAGCGGCTTCCAAGGTCTTCTGGCTCATCGTGGTCGGTTTAGGGTTTAGGGTTCAGGATTTAGGGTTTAGGGTTCAGGGTTTGGGGCTTAGGGTTCAGGATTTAGGGTTTAGGGTTTACGGTTCTATGGTATTCAATTTCCGGTTAAAGGGCTCAATGCTGTAGTGCCCAACCCAATTTAGAGTCCCCCTTAAGTAGATAGAATACGGCTTTGGGTATACGGTATATTACAATAAGATCCCCGTATACCCCACATTCTACCTACTTAAGGGGGACTATAAGTCTTTTCCAGTCCAGAGTATAGTGCTGCTAGTCAAGGACCATGTTCCTCGTAGGCCGCTTCTTCTTCTTGGAAGGACCTGAGCCCCAACCTTCACCCTCGAACCCTAAACTCCAAAACCCCACACCGCAAGCCCTAAGCCCGACACCGTGGACCGTGAGCCCCTCACCCTCACCCAAGACCCGAACACCCTACACGCTTGACGGCTCAGGGTTGAGGGGTTAGGGGCCTATGGCTTAGGGCTTAGGGTTTAGAACCTTGCCCCGCCTCAGGTCCAAAGTCCATGAACAAAGTCGTCGATTTGCTATCCCCTTGTCCAGCTGGCATGGACTCCTCTGTCAGGGTTCCAATTCGACAGCTGGAGCAAAGGCGGGCGAAAATGCGGGTTCCCGTTTGGGGTTCCCCATAATTAATAAGGGCTATAGCATTCATTTAACAACCAGGTGAACATTCAGGCTTATCCTATCCTGGGCTCAGGGTCAGGAGCTTATGCTAAATATATCTTGGGTGTGTTGTTGCAACATGATTGAGGTCACCCCACCCCCACCCCCAAAAGTGTTCATCTACTGAGGTCAGCGGAACAACCAGAGTCATGGGAGGAACCCCACGCAGGCCCTGCGGTATAGCGCCCGCGGAATCGATTTCTCAGGCCTAGTCTCAGGCTTGGAGCAACTGGGAGGTCCTTTGGCAGGGGTGGTTCTTGAGGTAGGACATTCCCATGCTTTTGCCCTGTACTCCCCAGTTCAGGTTCAGAATTTTGAAGGATGGGATTGAGACGCCTAGAGGTCCAAACATCGAAAGCATGCAGTCTAGAGTCCAGACTGTCTCGTGAGACTTTATAAAATTAATAGTAAATATATTATAATCTGTTAATATAACACTATTAATATATGTATATTAATATTACTATTAATAGTAATATTCATAATAATAATATTATTATTATTAATATATGAGATTTTCGCGATTGTTGTTGGGAAGGCAGGGTCGGTGCAAGCTGTTGGCACATGTGCCCGGGTCTTGGTTTTAAGTGGCTCTACGCATGAATCCTCCTTACCCATGCCACTGTCACAAAGTACGACCCTCCACTGTTTATTCCTCAGTCGAATTTAGGTAGGGTTTAGGGTTTAGGGATTTGTTTAAAATTTAAGGTTGTGGCTACATAGTGTAAGATTTATACATCTGCTCCCTGAAAAGCACCATACACATACTCACCTATAGCCCAAGTGAACACTGACCGAAAGCCATGATAAACGCCCTACCCGTAAAGTGCCAGGAGCGACGACAACCCAAAGAAGGACTCGACAAAGACAACGCCCTCTCAAGCGCGAGCTAACACCCGATGAAAGGATCCACCCTCCTAGAAACCTCTAAACCTCAAATAGTTAGATCTCAAATTCTCCGACGTTGCCCTTCACCCTAAGTTACATCAAGCAAAAACAAGTTGAGTCTCTGAAAGGCCCTGAAGAAGCCGTACATGGCAGTTGAAATAAATAGAGGCACCCCCATCCTTAGCCCACATTGCCCTAGAAAGAAAAATGGATCCTTTTATATCTGTATAAGGAATCCCGTACCTGAAAAAGTATACAGGATCCCTAACATTGATCCAAATACAATATAACTCGTCTTCATGATCGGGACATGCACCTATTCAAGCCCCCACGAGCCTGTGGAGGTGCAGAAACATGGGTCAGCGACAGCCCAGTCGCGTCCGGAAAGGAGGCGCGCCAGGTCTCCAGGGCGTCCTGGTTCATGGGTTTAGGGTTTTAGGGGGTTAAGGTGTAGGTTTTAGGGGTTTAGGGTTTACGGGGTTAAGGTTTACGGTTTTCGGGCTTTAGGGTCTAGGGGATTAAGGTTTAGATTTTAGGCGTTTAGGTTTGGGATTTAGGGTCTTGTTTGCTATGCTATCCTTGGCTAATGAAAAATGTAATGCACAACTGGACAAGCAAACGAAAAATGAAATGGAACTCGTTGGCTTATAAGGATATATGAGGTTTGGGGCTTAGGAATAATTAGCGCTGAGATCTTAATGCCTGGTGCTTAGAACTCAGGATGTTGGGTTCAGGATTCAGGATTGAGATTTGAATGTCTGGGGGCTTCTCACAGCAGGTGACTTATCCGCCGCGGTCACTTAGAGTCAAATGGTATTTGGGCCCTAAAACCCTACTATTTGGGTCCTTGGACCCTTAGGGATATATCCGGCTCATAAGGTTACATTGGTATCGTTTCGGGGCTGCCTGGGGATGAATTTAAAGCCCTAGATCCTAAGCCCCGAGCTCCTGCACAGAAACTCATGCACGTGCAACGGAGGGTGGTGCTCAGCCCGAATAAGCCCGAACAGTCCCGAAGGACAAACCCCACAAGCTCAAAATCCCAAACCCCAAATAGGGAGGTGTCCCAAAACTATGGAATCTCCTCTCCGGGATCCCATAATGAAGCGTTTCCTATATTGTGGTCTATGCATATTAATCAAAACCGATTAAGGTTTAGGGTTTAGGATTAGTTAAGGGTTTAGGGGTCCAGGATGAGGCCCTAACCTTAAGGATTTAGGCTCCTGTCCTTGGAGATGGATGCTGTATGGAGTTACATGTTTGGTTGGGGAGGGTCAACCGCACAACAGCCTTGCAGCGCAGTACATATCCCCGCAATCCCTATGATGTAGAAACCTGAACATTTACCCCCGTTGATCCCATTTCGTGCTCAAAAGCTTGGATATTATGTACACCCAGGCCCTAGTCAAATTAGACAAGCCCCTACACCCTGAACCCTAA